>PVJC01001176.1:0-66314 GCA_004026665.1 Murina feae
AAATTTGTATTATACTATATTTCAACCTCCAATAAGAACTTGTAATGGGATCTGCCACATAAGAATTTATCTAAGTCCTTCTTGATTCCAGAAACATAAAACCTAGGGATTAAATAGAGAATTGAGAGGCCTTTGGTCCAACCATTGACCCAGTGAATCACATTCACTACCTGCTTAGCAATTCATTTTCAATGACCAAGAGCTCACGATGTCACAGGAGGTCCGCTTCATTGCTGGACAGTCTTTTACTGATAAATTTCCTGCTAACCCTGCCTCAGTGTAAATCCCACCCATTAGTCCCAGGAATAATTCCAATCCATAGTCACCTCATGTTCCATATAATAATTTAATAGAATGAAAAGAAATGTTCCTTTTAATTTGTGACAGAACTACCACTCGAAGCATTTTGATTATTGGACTAAAATCCAAGAGGCTGTGACTGTGCCTAAGTTGGCCTTATGCATGTCCTTCAATTTTAGCTCTGAGCACATCCCAGCTCATCTTGAATGTAGTGAAGAGTTGTGGTTTTTTTCTTTTTCTTTTATGAATCCTCTGTAGTCCTTATAACCAACTGGGTTTTCTGTGTCTCTGCATTTCCTTTTTTTTTAAAAAAAAATGTGTTTATTGATATAAAGGAAGGGAGAAGGGAGAGAGAGAGAGATGGAAACATCAATGATGAGAATCATTGATTGGCTACCTCCTGCATGTCCCCTTCTGGGGATCAAGTCCTCAACCTGGGCACGTGCCCTTGACCAGAATCGAACCTGGGACCCTTCAGTCTGCAGGATGTTGCTCTATCCACTGAGCCAAACCAGCTAGGGCTGCATTTCCATTTTTGAACATGAAACCCAGGACTGCGCAGAGCACTCTGATTCAATTTTATACTTCGGGTTTCACACACTCTTTTCTCTTTTCCTTGTTTGTTCCACTTATCCACTTTTCCTCCATCTACCTGTCCTGGCGTTCATCCATCCTTCCATCTCAAATATTTCAGTCACAACAGGAATGCCAGCATGTACCCCTTAATAATGGACTATGATAAACTCCAGAACTAATAGCAACAGTGGCCTCAGTAGCTGTCAAAGCATCTGCTGCCCACCTTCACTAATAATCCAGATATTAGCATAGGCCTAAGGGGAGCAGGCTCACATCCATGCCAAGGCCTCAGGTCATGTCATTATCTCTCAACTGTTCCCACCATTTATACACTCCAAAATCACAAAATCAAAATCAATGATTTTATATCGAGCATTGCTAAGACAGCCACACTCATCTCTCCTAGTCATTCAAGCAGAGTGGCCATCAAGAACTCCAACCGGCTCTCTCTGCCAGCTTGCCCAATTCTGTGAGCACTCCTGTCACACTAAGGTTAGTCTTGTGGGCCCCACTCAGGTCCCATCCCTCTAGGTAGATCCTACTCCTGCTAATGTGTCATGTCCCAAATGTGATTATCTTGAAATGCCCATTTTTTGTTGCCAAATTCTTTGCCTGTATGCAGACCTCTGAGTCCAGCATCTCCTGCCAGCCTCGGGCAAATACAAATTCCTTCTTTTAAATGTGACCTTATTATGAAGATGGGCCTCAGCTGTGGTTCTCTTAACAAGGTCTGTGCATGTCAGCTTGGGTCAAATTGCATGGTACTTCCTTGACCAGGGGGTTTGAGAGTCACAGGCAAATTGGAGGCCAGCCAAACCCATGCTCGCCTACCTGGATCATGCCTGTGCCCATCAGATGTGCAGTGGCAGGTAAGGACCAGCCATCATGTACTGTTATCTAAGGTAACCCAGCCTCGCTCCCTCTGTTGGGATTTCAACCTTTTCATCTCATGGCACACATAAACTAATTACTAAAATTCTACAGCACATCAAAAAAATTTTTTTTGCGATCTGACAAAAAAAAAGTATAATTTTGATTCATTCACACCAGATGGCTATCTGTGGTTGTGTTGGCCATTGTCATTTTCATTTTAAATATGATTTTATTGATTTGAGAGAGAGTAGAAGAGAGAGAGAGAGATAAACATTGATGTGAGAAACATCAATCAGCTGCCTCCTGGATACCCTCTACTGAAGATGGAGCCCTCAGTGCGGCATGTGCCCTGACCAGGAATGGAACCAGCAACCTTTTTGGTGCATGGGACAACACTCAACCAACTGAGCAACACTGTCCAGGACCTGTTGTCACTTTTATTTTACAATCTAAGGGGGGAAAAGTCAGTGCCCCTGACTAAAGAGTCAGGTATTGTATGTTTTAAAAATTCTTGCATTACACCAGTTGAAAATCCCTAGGTTAAGCCATAGATTTCCAGGAATTCAGGACATTCTCTTACTCTTTATTCTAAAGTAAAACAATACATAGATTCAAGGTATTTTTTCAGAGCTAACTTTTGCCTATCTTGCCATTCTATGGACTTCAGATTTTTGTCTTTTCATAAGCTATTGTCCTTGCTAACAATAGTACCATTAATTGTAAAATCTACCATCATATCAGTTGCTTTGTGGTATTTTTTTCTCACAATAGCACTCTGCAAAATCGGTTTTATTTTCCCCATTTTCAGATGAGAAACTGAGGCTGCAAGAGGCTTAGTAATTCACATAATATCACACTGCTGATAATAACAGAAATCAGATTCAAACCCAAGTCAGACTCACAGCCAAAGCTATCAAATATGGGGCTACATATCAATCAGAAAAATATAGTTTAATATATTTACCTTATAATTGTAGTGGAGTTAAAAAAGAGTTCTGAAAGCAGAACCTAGGTCCAATTAGATACTCTTATAGCTACTAAACACATCTGCTTGTCTTATCCCCCAAATCATATCCTGCTGTCTAAACATCAATAGTTTTTCTTTCTCTTTCAAATTTTATCTTTATTGTTGAAAGTATTATAGATGTCCCTTTTTTTCTCCTACTGAACCCCGCCACCCAAATAATACTTTTTCTAATTTCACTTTTGACTTCTGAACAGAGTCAGACAGCCTGAAAGATCCCAACAGAAGGGACACAAGACCTAAATCATCCTTTTCAACTCAGAGCCACATGGGAACAGAGGATTAAGGAGAGGTCAAGGCATTTCACCACTTCCCAGTTGTAAGGTCACTTGGCCAGCAGGTGATAGGCAAGGATTTGGGAGCCAGGCTGGTATCTGCCACCAGTGGTAAGGGAGGAAGGTGGGTGAGGGGACCAGGCCTCTGTCACAGGTCATCTCAGACCATCAGAGGCTGTTTCCAGAAAGGCAGCCTGATTCCTGGACCCCCACACTCTGGAGAAGGGGCTACAGGGAGCCATTGAGGGATGTTACAGCTGAGGAACTTGGCCAAGGGTCCTCAAGTGGAGTGGGGGGTGTGGTACCTCCCTGGGGCACTCAGAAATGTGCCAATGAATGGTTGCAGTGACTGAAGTGCTGTGGGTAATTAGTGAGCAAGGCAGGTTATGCTAAACGTGCTCTAATGTGTGAGACAGTCTCATGAATGACAAATTGCCCACTCAAAATGCCAGCGAGACTCCACTGAGTCCAACTTCCTCACTTTACAGATGAGGAAAGATTTGAATGACCTCCCCCAAAGAAACCAAGAGAGAACTTTTGCTCTTACTGTCAGTGTCTATTCAGCTCCTTGAGGAAAGAATTCATGAAGGTTGCTGCTTCTCCTTAAACTCACCAGTGGGGCCACCATCCCTAGAAATGGCAAGGGAAATGATATTTAGTGAATGCACCAAATCTGGAATTAAGTGCAATACTTAACTCAGATGGTCTCATTTTTTCTCTGAAAAGCAAACAAGAAAGAAAAAAAAACAACACCACCTGGGAATCAAGTGGTATCAGAGGAAAGATGACTGAGACACAGAGCCAGTAAGTAATCCGACAAGGTCACAGAGCTCATTCCTGCAAGAGGCAAGATTCCAGCTCGGTTCTCTCTGCCAGAGAAGTGCTTCCTCAGAACCACAACAGCAGTACCTGCCCGCCCAACCACCACTACCACCAAACTGCCCCTCTCCCTGGACACAGCAAAATGCACTGCAGGTCTTCTAGAGACTTCACCAACCAGGAGAGGCCAACTTCATTTATTTATGATTAATTGATTAACTTTAGAGAAATTAATTGATTAATTTTAGGGAAAGAGAGAGAGAGAGAGAGAGACATTCATTTGTTGTTCTACACCTTTATGCATTCATGGGTTGATTCTTATATATGCCCTGACCAGGGATTGAACTCACAACCTTGGCATATCTAGATGATGCTCTAACCGAGTTGCTGGGCCAGGGCTCCCTTCTTTCTTTCTCATGTACTTCCTTCAACCAAATCCCTTCACCACCAGAGAAAGCCAAGAGAAGCTGGTAATGGGTTACTGTTACCAGTAATATTTGCTTTTCATAAGTAGAATATCTATACTAATAAAAGGGTAATGGGCGACCTTCCGGACATCCTTCCAGACAAAGCCACGGTGGCGGGGCCAAGACAGAGGTAATTAGGGGTGATCAGGCCAGCAGGGGAGAGCAGTTAGGGGGATCAGGCCAGCAGGGGAGAGCAGTTAGGGGGATCAGGCCAGCAGGCAGGCAAGCAGTTAGTAGCCAGTGGTCCCGGATTATATCCAACTGCCAGTTTAGGCCTGATCCCTAAACCAGCAGTTGGACATCTCCTGAAAGGTCCCATATTGGAGAGGGTGCAAGCCAGGCTGAGGGACACCCCCTTCCCATGCATGAATTTCATGCACTGAGCCTCTAGTAATGATATAAGAAAGGAAGCTCTCATGGTTGAATATAAATAGAGAGAACAATTAGTGCTAAGGGGAAGTAAACATCTTTCTAGAAGTGCGACTGCCACAACTTTGCCCTAGGTAAACCAGCCTTTGAGATCTGCTACAGAAATAAACAGGTTTTTGCCTGGTGCTTCTGACCAATTCCAAAGGATTCCCTTTTTTTCAAATTGACTTTGACCCATTCAATACAGGGAGGAGGGAAAATAACAGTGAAAAGAGAAGGAGAGAAGGTAAGGGAGGTGGTATTTCAGGTCAAGCGTCAAGACCTACAAAGGACCAGAAAAGCACAGCAGTGCTAATAAGATAATGACCCATCTTGGCAAGTTTTGAAATCTTTATGTATTGATTCAGAAAGTGGTCAGACTTGGATCCCCATTTCATCACTTCTTAGCTTGTGATCTGGGCAAATGCCTTAACTTGGCTGAACTTCAAATTCTTCATTCATATAAATGGGGATCACTTCCACCTCACAGTAAGAGTGAACACACTAGGCCCTCAGTAAGTGTTAGCAGCTAGGACTGATTCGCTGGAAAATGTAGATCATGGGATGGATTTGGATAGATGGGTGCAAAAGAGTTCATCACCTCCAAAGCTCTGACGCTGCTATTGTCAATTTCTTTTTTCTCCTGAAGAGTGGGCAGGGGGTGGGGAAGCAAGCGGGGGAATTCAGGGTAACAAGACTAATCAGGATTTCACCATCAAAGCAAATACATCCAATTAACAGCTATTAGAGAAGCATTTTCTGGCCCCGTGCACAATGAAGGCCATGTTACCTAGTGGAAATTAATCTTAATTATTGGTACCTGCATACATACGTGCAAAAGGAAGCAACTCACATTAATCTACATTAAACTTAATAGCAGTTCGTGTATTATCTATTCTGAGTCAAAATTGACTGCTGGCCCCTGCACAGATATCTGCAGTGCTAACTCAAGTAATTACAACGCAGGAGTCTCAAAGACGCCATTTGTTCCCTATATAATAAATCAGCTGCTAGGGCTTTTATAATTAAAAACCAAAAGGAAAAAAAAATAGAACTGTACAGGCAAATGTCATTCTCTTCCGATGGAATTAGGAAAAAAGGAAATATGTCTTCCTGGTGCTTGGTCTGAAAGGAAAAGGAACACCCACCCCTGATGGAATCCCAGACAGAGAGATAAATACAGTGGTAAATTTCCAGAACTGTGAAAACAATGTTTTTAGAACCTCAAATGTAAGGTGTCTAAGAGGCCTTCACTGCCTTTCCAAGGAGATTGGTAAGGCTGTGTGAGAAAGGGGTCTTACGTTAATTGGAATTTCTAATAGTCTGGGTCAGGATAGAAGGCCAAATTGGTTTTACTAAATTCGACTCAAGAGGGACCCCCCCTTTCTCATTAACCATGAGAAAAAGGGAAATGATGACTATGTTCTCGCTTCATATCAGGGCATCGAGAATTTATTCAATGGATCAATTTTTAGAGGTTGCCTGCCCTTCTGTAGATCTCTTTCACTTTTGTCATTTCTGTCTCCACAGACCATGGTTCTCCCTCCACCTCGACTATTCCAGTTAGTTAGGGCTTTTCTTAGTTGCCTAGAATCATACACCTACTGGTGTCCTGCCACCTCCGAGGCCAGTGTTTTCTAAACTGGGGCCTGCACGCTACCACTGGAACGGGAAGATTAAGTCATGCTCAGATAACACAGTGACTTCGCTTGCCAGGTGCCAACCACAGGCACACGTTCCACATCAGTAGGACGGACCATACAGCCTCTGCAGTTAGGAGATAAGCTCACCTGAGCCAGGTATTCCCAGACTGCGCCCCCCATCATCTAGACCCCAGCTCACCCAAGTGCAGGACCCTTCTAGTCCCTACCTCCTCCCCGCCCATCCTCAACTCTCACTTCCGGGTGCCCCTAAGCCTTTCCTCAACCTACCTACGCCTCTCCTGAGTTCCAGCCAGGGCTGTGACGTCCAGCTAATGAGGTTGTGCGTAGAGAAAGGTGCCTTCTAGAGCCTTGGAATCATAAAAGGGAAGGTGCCTCTAGAACCAAGGGATGCGATAGGCCTGACAGCCACTTGCCCGTGTCACCCGCATCTTCCTTCAGTCTCAGCTCTCTGCCCTGTGTGCCTCCTCCGGCCTCCCCACTCCTTTGCCCACAGGTGCTGCCCTGCTCTCAGCACCCAGGACTCCTCTCTCCAGCCAAAGCCATTCCCTCCTGTTCAACCCCTCATTGTAGGATACCAAAGTCCATCTCTGACCCCACACGTGGATCCTTCTCCCCAAGCCCTGGTCCAACCTTTCTCAGACTGAACTCTTGGATCACTCATCTTCTCACTGCCACGGTTTTCCCATTTCTGCTCTTTAAGTCTGAGTGTAGCTCTTGCTGCTCCCTCTTTCCTCTCACACCTGCCCGCCTTATGCCCCACTTTCGAATAGCGTCATTTAACACAATTTTTAAATCAAAATCCATGTATATGACTCCAGAAAATTTTTAGAAAATAAAATAGAAAAAAATTTTAAATCAGCTTCTTGGCATTTATTACTTGTTTCTTTCTATAGATACATAGCGTACATTCTACTATATAAAATGGGCACGTCATTAAGACTGATTTTTAAAATTATTTTCATTTTTTTAATAGGCAATATATGCTTTGGCCTGTCAGCATTTCACTCCAGAAGCTATTGGTATTACTTGCTTATTTTATATTTTCTAGTAATTATGTATATCACAAGTGATGAGATATATCATGTTCTGTTACAACTTGCTACTTTTGCGTAATGCGTGTTAGAGATCTTTTATATTATAAATGTAGATCTGCATTAGCTTTCTTTTTTTATTATTATTGCTTAAAGTATTACAACAAGTGATAGATAGGTCTCCATTTTTTCCCTTGCCCTTCCCCCCTTCTTCCCTACCCCCCAGTTTCTTGTGTCCATTGATTATGCTCCTATGCATGCATGCAACTCTTTCAGTTGATCTCTTAATTCCCCCCCAACCCTCCCCAGCCTTCCAGCTGTAGGATCACAGTCTGTTCAAAGCTGTCCTGTCTCTGTATTTGTTTATGTTTATATCTCTTAAATGAAAACAGTAACTACATAATAACACAGTTGGAATTAAGATATAGAACAAATCATGAGAGAGATATTTGAACAATTAAAGTTTAGAACAGTCTGTTCTGCTCTGTAAATGAATTCTGCCACCTCCCCTGGACACCCAACCTTACCCATAGGTGACCCTTGGACCTGCTTGAATACCTTCAATGACGGGGAACTCACTTCCTCAAGAGGTAGCCTTAGGTGGTGAGATTCTCATCCTGAGCCTTCTCCTCTTTTTATTGGCTGAAATCTCTCCACCAGTTCCCCAGATCTCTTAAACCCAGTAATCTCACCTTATAGGACTAGCATCTAAGGTACATTAGCATCTAAAGTCTATTTCATCCATTTGGACACCTAATAGCTACTGTTCGGCAGTGTTTCTTAACTTTATCACAGGGAGCTGCCTTGCCCTTCAGCTTAATTTTAAGTTTCCAAAAAGCAGAGAATGAGGCTTGTGTTTCTCTTGCGTCCCCATCCAGTGTCTGCCACAGTGCTGCCCACACTGCCCTTAGAAAACAGCTTCTCTTCCAGACCTCAGCGGGTCACAGTTTCCTCAGACAGCCTTTCTCAGCACTCCAGCCCCACAAGCTTTCCAATTATGATAATTGTTTGTGATCTGTATTCCCCGCTCATGGAGCAGGGCCTGTCTTTGGTTTTAAAATATATATATTTGGCAAATAAATAAATGGACATATGAATACTAAGAGGGTAATCAACTGTATCTTTTTCTGGAAAGATAGCAAATAGCATAGTGTTAAATTACTCAGGGTTATCTCTTAGAATTCAAGTGCTAGGGACAGTGTTCTGCAGGACCTCGGGACACTGATGGGGCTACCACTTGCCATACTGAACAGTCCCAGGGCTCCGTTTATGAAGCACCCCGAGATAACAGAAGCTTCAGAACACAAAGTGGGAAGCTGCCTTTCTAGACCATGCAGCTTTGGGAAACCAGGTCCCTTGGAGGGTATCTTAGAGAAATTTCATAGAAGTTTTTGAGGGCCATAGACAAGAGAACTAACATTTATGATGTCCCTGTTTTGTGTCAGAAATGGAGTTTGTGGTTAGAGACAAACTTTTTCTCTTGTAAGGATGAAGGGTGGAGCCCTGGAATGAGCCTTAAAGAATACTCCTTTTCCTGCCCCACCCCACAGGAACTGCACCCAGCTATAAGTTAGAATTTTCAGTAAATCTACCAGCAAGCATTTCCTGAAACTTCCCCTCCCCCCCCAAAAAAATGACCACTTTCATATCTCAACACTCTAGATAGCAATACACAGAGAATTTGCATAAAGAGGTAAACAACCTTGTAAATAAAATGCTTCTATAAAACCTTCCTACAAGATTACTGTCAAAGGACAAAAATCTGAATCCTGGCTTTGCCACTTGGGAAGTTCTTCAGCTTTCTGAGCTTTACCTCTGCAATCTATCCTATCTAATAAAAGAGTAATATGCAAATTAACTGTCACTCTGCAACAAAGATGGTGGTGCCCACAGCCAATAAGAAGGGAATATGCAAATTGAGGGTCACTCCACGACAAAGATAGTGGCAGCTGGGATACTTGCATCATCACCACAGCGACAATGCAGGCATTCCGCCCCTCTCCACCCATGGAGGGCCTGTGGGCAGCACGTCGGCTCAGAGGCTTGGAGCAGCTGGGGCAGGAAGGGACGCCTGGCTTTATTGCCAACTCGACAAAGGCAGGTGTCCTACCCCACCCTGGCTGCTCTAGGCCTGTGTGCAGTGTGTACAGAGAGCCTCTAGGCCATGGAGAGCCTCTGAGAGGAGGAGGTGGGCCAGTGGAAGGCAGCCTGTACTCCCCACATGGCAGTGGCAGCAGCCATGATCGCGTGAAGCGGAGCCTGCGGCTGAGCTGAAGTAGTGCCTGCAGACCATCAGCACCAATGAGTGGCTGCGCAAGTCCCGCCTCCTGGCCCGGAAGGTGTGCAATCGCAGGGACAGCCACTGTGATGGGCCAGATTGATGTCCTCCTGGCTGCTCCATGGGAGTTTGAGGATCTGCACAGACACAGGCCTCTGGTGCGCGCATCCTCTCCTCACCCTCTGGTGTGCGAACGTCCCCCAGCACGTTGTCACCCATGTGCACCTGCAACAGTCCCAGACCATGGCGCATGCAAGTCTCCCCCCTCCCCCTGCACCCGCTGCCCCTCTCCCACACTTCCATCAACCCCAGCATGCCTACATCCCCCACAGGACATGCCCATGTCCCCTCTGGCACACTCACGTCTTTTGGAAAGTGTCTGGGTGTTCTGGGTGCTGAAGGTGGGGGCCTGTGAGATGACAGTGAGAGGGCGGAGTGGTGATGCCCTGATCCCACGGAGGTCAGTGCAGCAACAAGATCACCTCCGTGGGGCTAATGCAGCTGCTGAGGCAGGAGCAGGTGCAGACAGACACATCTGGTGGGCACAGGTGACCCTCGCTGAGGTGCCTTTGGTCAGCGTTCAAGATAGGGAAACCAGAGGAGGTGAATAGTTCTGTCCTCTCAGTGAACTGGTGGGATAGTTGGGGCGACTGCAGAAGAGGAATATGCGCTTTGGATGGCAGCACTCAAGAGCAAAGGCTACACTATCTGAGCCTTGCTTGCTTGGGCCTAGCACACTCCTGCTGGGCAGTGGGTGACAGGATGTGCTTTTCCAAGTTAATGAGAGAAAACATTGATTCTCCCGCTGCCCACAAAGGTGGAAAGTAGAGCGGGGAGACATGCAGGGAGTGAGTGAGGTTCCCTGTCTGGGGTTCCAAATCCGCCATTGATTCCTTTCACCACTGACTAGAAATATACAGCATGTCCTCCAAAATGTATACACACTTTGAATACCTACTAATTCCAATGGGTTTAAGCATGAAAAGAAAGAAACAACTATGGAGCTATCATCTGTTAAAACTGCGGGCACAAACCAGCCGTCGGACATTCCTTAAGGGGTCCCGGATTGGAGAGGGTTCAGGCTGGACTGAGAGACCCCCTCCCTTCCCTGTGCACGAATTTCATGCACCAGGTCTCTAAAATATACATATGCCTAAGCAACCATTATGACCAAAAAACCGAAATTACTAGACTGACCAGAATGACCAACCAGTCGCTATGATACACTGATCACCAGGGGGCAGACGCTCAATGCAGGATGCAGTGCTCTCCCCCACTCAGCCAGAGGCAGGCTCATGGCTGGAAAGTGCAGCTGTGGCAATGGGAGCCTCTCCCGACTCCTTGGCAGTGCTACTGAGCGGCAGGTTGGGATTAGCTTGAGTAGCGTGGACCTGCTCGGGCTCCTCCCTGTCCACCTGCAGGTTGGCGCACTGCTACATCCCTCAGTGGTCCTGGATTGCGAATCCATGCACTGGGCCTCTAGTGTAAGTAATAATGCCTCCTCCCAATTGATAAGATTGCATGCAGGAGGAAATGCACATGAACTCTAGAAGGTAAGGGGTCAGAAGTGGGGCCCAGAAGGAGAGGTCATCTGTGTGGTGCAATGAAGGACCCTTGTTGCCTTTTTAGTCCTGTTGCCCACAAGTGCTCAATGAGTATCCACAAATGATGAACTAGTCAGACATGAGGTCTGCCCTCATGGAACCTACAGTTGAACAAGGACACAGACGCAAAGAAATGACTTGAATTCAATGGGTTCAGTGCTCCCAGGTGGGAGATTGTGCATGAAATGGGAGTGACTTCTAATCCAGGCAGGTGAATGAGGACAGACTCAGTAGAGGGAGATGACATCTCAGCTTTCAGAGGCAAGTAGAGTCCAGGTGGCATGGGACGAGTCAGAAGGGTGGAAGTGGAAGGTTCTAGAGAGAATCGAGGCTGAGAGCTGCACTCCCTCAGAGAGTATAAGAGAAGTGACCAGAAGACAGAGTCATGGTAATGAGTCTGGACCATATCATAAGAGCCAATATAGAGTTTTAAGCAGGAGAGTGGCACTCATGATCATTTTAGAAAGCAGAATGGATTAGAGCAGAGCAGGAGAGAGATGAGGAGACAAGTTAGGAGAGAGTTGCAGGAAATTAACTAAGGGAAAGGTTAAAGGGGACCAGGGATAACAGAGAGATGTTTAAAGAATATGACTCACAGCATCCATGAAAAATTGGCATGTAGGTGAGGAAAGGAAGAAATCAACAGTGACCAGTTTCCTTCCATAAGTGCCCAAACCAGGAATTGAACCCACAACCTTTTGGTGTATGGGCTGAGAGACTCCAACCAACTGAGCCACCCAGACTTTTTATTAAATCATCCACAAATATGTTAAGACTAGGGGCCTGGTGCATGAAATTCATGCACTGGGGGAGGGGTATTACTCAGCCCAGCCTGCCCCCTCTCACATATCGGGAGCTCTCAGGGGGTGTCCTACTGATGGCTTAGGCCAGCTCCCTGCTCCCTTTGGGGAGTGGGCCTAAGCTGCAGTCTGGCCTCCCTCTGTGGGAGGTGACCAGGCTAATCAGGAGAAGCCACTTGCCCCATCACACCGCTGCTGCAGCCACTGCCAATCACCGCAGCCACCAAGATGTTTTCATCAACACAGACTCCAGTCCCTTCACCATGAAGAAATCACAACTTTCTTTAGGCATTTTCAAGATGTGTCTTTCATAGGATATGACATTTCCTTCTTTCTCTTTTATCCTCACCTAAGGATATGTTTCCATTGATTTTTAGAGAATGTGGAAGAGAAGGGAAAAACAGAGAGAAAAATCAAAGTGAGAGGAACACTTTGATTGGTTGCCTCTTGCATAGGCCCTGACCTGGGCCCTGGCCAGGGAGGAGCCTGCAACCTAAGTACATGGCCTTGGTCAGAATTGAACCCAGACCCTGCAGTCAGCGGGCTGAGGCATTATGCACTGAGCCAAACCGATATGACATTTCTTAGCCCTCCAGCAGTGGACCTTCATTTTTTTTCTCCAGGAGTGAGGTGGAAATACTCTAGATCACCTTTAGGGTTTCGTATACCCCAGTTACTAAGAACATTACCAGTGGCATACAGGAAGCTTAGCTAATGAGTGGTAAGAAAAGGTGTTTCCTCTGTAGTTCACTCTGATCACTGGCTCCACCCATGTCCTTCCAGTCCCAGCTCCACCCCTGCTCAGGCCTGTAACCTGTGGCCGAGGATGCAGGCCTAGGCAGGGGATTCCCAAGTCCCTCTGATCGCCGACTTCACAGAGTCAGGCCTCTGCCATCACTGGCTCTGATCCTGTCCCCTGTCATCACCGGCTCTGCCCTTGCCTCACTGGCACCCTCTGGCCAAGGCTGAAGGCCTGGTCAGGGGACCCCCAGACCCCTACTTTCCCGGCTCCACCGGTGCCCAGACCCCTGTGATCGCAGGCTCCGCCCATCCCTCCAATTGCTGGCTCTGCAGAGCCCAGGCCCCTGCAATCTCCAGCCTTGCCCCTGCCCAGGCCTGAGGCCTGGATAGAGCACCCTCATATCCTTCTAATCACCAACTCTGCCCCTGCCCCCTCTGATCACCAGCTCTACCCTTGCCCATGCCTGAGGCCTTCAGCCTGGGCAGGGGACCCCTAGCCCCCTCTGGTGGCCTGTTCTGCCCCTCAGGCCCCCTACCTCCCCTGCCAGCTGCCTGGCTAACAGACTTGACCACTTCAGTGGCGGCACTGAGCCGGACTGGGCGCCTCCATCTTGTGGCTGTGAGTACTGCCATCTTGTGGCTATGGGCACCACCATCTTGTGGCCATGGGGGCAGCCATCTTTGTCACAGAGTGACACCTAATTTGCATATTACTCTTTTATTAAATAGGATTAAGGCTCTTGGGAGATATCCAAGTGTAGCTGTGAAAAAAACAGATGACTATGTGGTCCCAAATCAGTAAGGTTTGGGGTCAGAGACAGAAATGTGGGAGCATATGGGTGATAAATGGTTGTGCATGAGATTTCTCAGAGAGTAGGAGCAAAGAGGAAGAGAGGAGAGCTGACAGAGAACCCTCTTCAAGGAAAGGAAGTAAATAAAAAAGACAAAGTCAGCTGGAGAGGTGAGAGGAAGCCCCACAGAGAGTGCAGAGTTACAGAAAGCCAGGAAAGGAGAGGTGTGGCCACAGTGAGATAAGATTGGAGGAGGATTTATTGGGCAGGGCAAGGTGACCTGGGCAAGTTCTAGGGAATGCCCATGGGAAGGTGGACAGGAGACAACTAGCATAGGCAAAACTTACTGGGAAGTCCCTATGACAGTAAAGATGACAGGCAGGGAAGTACTTGGAAGGGGATGAGCACAGGCAGGATTTTGGAATAATGTTGTTTTTAAAGGTGGGAGAGTCTTGAGCATATCTCAAGAGTCAAAAGAAAAAGCCGATAGAAAGCAAAAGTTTAAAAAATATGTAGAAGAGAGGAAGGAAGCAATGATAGAGGAGAATCTGAGGGAAATGGATGGAGACAGAATCTAGAAAGTATTTCACTGGAACAGGATTGAAGAAGATGCTGTATCTGTTAGAAACTCTCTCAGGTTCAAATAACAATACATCTTTAGGATCACAATCCTCTAGGATTGTGACTTGAATTCAAATTTTAGAAGTTAGGAGGAAGCCTTTTGTACTGTTAGATGCAGAAAAATGACACCAGGTTCGGCAGCCTCAGTCTTTGAGTTCTGGCTAGGAGAGAATTCAGAGTCAAGACTCAAAGTATAAGAGAAAGTTTATTCAGAAAATCACAGAGGTAGAAGAAATGACCCATAGAAGAATAGGCTCAGGAAACAACTTAGAGAAAAAGAAAAGCCCTTGGAGCTAGGAGAGAGAGAGAGAGAGAGAGAGAGAGAGAGAGAGAGAGAGAGCGAGCGCCTTTGAGAGACAAAAAAGGTAGGAGAGGTTCCATAGAGAAAGCTTTGCGGAGTCCTCCAACCTAAGGGCTTTTGTCTGGAGGCCTCAGGGGAGGCTCTCAATAGAACGTTTATCAGCTTTCCAGGTGTGTCTCCTCAAGGTCATGGTCTCCACTGATTGCTCAGCACCAGGGCAGAGGGTCTTTAGTCATTGCAGCTGGTCCTGATGTCAGCCATGGTGTCACTCAGCCTGGTTTTACTGCTTTTCTGGTCCTGGAGCTGAAATACAGCTGAGACCTAGATGTCATCTCCAAGGGTTAATGCTTAAGGGAGTGGTCGTGCAAGAGCTTGTAGCTTTGCTCGTTGCCAGGCACAGGATCTCCACCCTGGTACCCTCTGCATCTGGCCATTGTTTCTGCTCTGCACATGTCTAGCCAACTGCCTACTACACTACCATTAATTAAGCAGTGCAAGGTTGGCAGAGCTCAGAACAACTTTTGTGATTTGTTTCACTTTTACCTCATGCTTGCAAGATGGTTGTGGCAGCGAAGCTCTCTAGCAGACTTCTTGATGCGTCACATCACCTAAAATCAGTGTTTAAGAGTCCATCCCTAGACCAAAATTAGGCCCACTTCTCTGAGATGAAGACATCTCCACTCAGCACCCAAGAAGAATCAGGACTCCACTGGCAAATAGGAGTGGCTTAGGTTAGAAACATAGGGTCTGCCTCAGAGGAACCAATAAAGTAGGTTAGTGTGTTTCGGGGCAGAAAGCCGAATGAATTCTGATCAGGTGTATTGTGTGTTTTTTGTGTGGGCATTTTTGTTGTTTTTTTGTTGTGTGTGTGTGTGTGTGTGTGTGTGTGTGTGTGTGTGTTTTGGAAGTTTGTCATCTGCTAAGAGCAACAGGACAGAGCTATTGGGATGTGAGATCTGACAGGATCTCTAAAATAACCACTGTGGAGAAGGGGAGAAAGAACTCACCAAGAAAACATCTACAGTTCCAAGGAGGTCCTCAGCAGGGAGAATGCTTGGGGAAGAAATCATAGACCAAGGAAGGAAGAGAGGCATGGAAGATTGGCTAAGTGACAGCTCTGCCCCAAGGGCTCACCAGAGTTTCCCAAGCTCAGCACCATTGGCATTCTGGGCCTATTCATTCTCTGTTGTGAGAAGCTGTCCTGTGCATTATGTTTATCAGCACCCTGGTCTTACCACTAGATGCGCGTAGCACACACTGTCCCCCCACCTCAATGTCTGACAATCAGGAATGTCTCCAAACATTACCCAATGTCCCCCAGAGGTAAGGGAGGATGGTCTTAATGGAGAACCACTATTTTATGTAATCCTATGGAGCCTGGATTGCGGTTCTTCTTTCAGGGATGAGATTAAATACCAAAGGATACATAACTAAGAAGAGATGGAACCAACATTCAAACAGACGCTAATTGGAGACACTCCTCCCTCAGGCCGTGAGCTTTCAGCCTGCAATGCACAACTAGCAGCACCAGTAAATGTGAACTCGGTACCCTGGGTCCTGGCCTCAGCCTTCCCACTGGGCTCTTCACTCATAGAGTCACTTTGAGCAATGATCTTTTTTTTTTTCCGGAAAGAATTAGAAAACTCATAAAAATTAAATCTTTATAAGACCTCTGTATACTCTTTTCCAGATGTCAATCATTCGTGTAAAAAAAAATGTGGCAACATTTTCCCAAGGATTGGAGGAGGAAATCACCATCTAGAAAGGAAAATCTTCCAAACTGGAATGTGCTCTAGGCTGCCTTTTTAAATGAAAAAAATAAAAAAGAGAAAAACACAACATTATATGCTTGGGAAACATTATATCCGCCAAAGCACTATGAGGGTCTCACTGTAATAATGATAGCGTCAACTCCATGCAGCCTTTCATCCTCTAGACTCCAAGAGGGCCTTAAAGATGAAATTTTATACAAGTGCACACAGACACACACACTCTTGGAAAAATTCACACATATATCACTTTGTCTACCTCTCTAATGAAGGTGGAATGCAGTGGCAGATGTTTCCCAGCTGCCAGACCCTCACCCTCCAGCAGTTTAGGACAGAAAGCCAAGGACACTCGATCCAAGAGGGATTGCAGGGAGAGTCCAGGGAGGTAAAATCCAATCCTGCAAACTGGGCTTCAGTATATACATGGAGTATCCTCCACATCATTGCCTCGTCCCTTTCTCCAAGAGATTGGACGGAGAAAAAATGGCAGGCATCCATCTACAGCAGAAAGGCCATGCTCTCCCCGTGAAGAGATTGGAAGTAGAAAAGATCCCTAACACTTGAGGGATCTGTTCGGTACACACAGCCCACAGCCGGACCCGTACAGTCATGGTTATAGGTTTGATCTCAGGTCATTTAGATATCATTACTCTGTTAAGTTGCCATTGGCTGCATTTCTATTGCACAGGTAGCTGACAGCCCCGTTGCGGGATAAATCCTTTTGTAAAGAATGATGTACTGCCCTAACCAGTTTGGCTCAGTGGATAGAGTGTCGGCCTGCAGACTGAAGGGTTCCATGTTCGATTCCAGTCAAGGGCATGTTCCTTGGTTGCGGGCACATCCCCAGTGGGGGGTGTGCAGGAGGCAGCTGATCGATGTTTCTCTCTCATCAATGTTTCTAGCTCTCTATCCCTCTCCCTTTCTCTGTAAAAAATAAAAAGAAAGAAAGGAAGGAAGAAAAAAGAATGATGTACAGTGTTAGGGGTAGAAGAGGAGGTGTGGTGGTATCTTGTCTAGGAAGGCCGGGCAGTTCAATGTGAGGTGAAAAGAACTAATATCTGTGAAGCATCTAGCTCAGGTCAGCCACTGAGTAAAGAGGTTTGGCTGTGTCATCTCATTTATCCTTAGAAGGTCTTGTTGTCTGAACTTTGCTAATGAAAAAACAGATTTTGAAAAGGTCAAGAAATTTAAGGCTTATACCTCTAATAGGTCAGGATTCAAGCTCAGGTCTGCCAACCCCAAAGTGAATACATCTGTATTACCACTACCAGGACTGAGAATATTGCTGGCACCCCAGAAATAGCCTTTATGCCTTCTTTTCATTATTACTCCCTTTCTCTAGGGAACTAACTCCTCTTTCTATTACTGTAGATTAATTTTGCCTGTTTGATTTTTTTTCAATTCTCACCCAAGGATATGTTTTTATTGATTTTGAGAGAGAGAGAGAGAAAGGGTGAGAGAAAGAGGAACATTGACTGGTTGCTTCCAGAGCATGCCCCAAGCAGGGATGGAACCTGCAACCTTTTTGTTGTATGGGGCAATGCTCCACCCAACTGATTTACCCATCCATGACTAAGTTTTGCCTGTTTTTGAACTATATATGAATGGAACCATGTAGTATGCATTCTTTGATTCTGACCTCCTCTACTCAGAGATTCATCCATGTTTGTGTGTGTGTTTTTAAAATATATTTTTTTGATTTTTTACAGAGAGGGATAGAGAGCTAGAGACATCGATGAGAGAGAAACATTAATTAGCTGCCTCCTGTACCCTCCCCTCCCCCCCGGGGATGTGCCTGCAACCACGGTACATGCCCTTGACTGGAATCAAACCTGGGACCCTTCAATCCGCAGGCTGATGCTCCATTGAGCCAAACCAGTTAGGGTTCATCCATGTTTTTGTGCATACAATAATTTATTCCCATTGTTATATAGAATTCTACTGTATGAATATGTTATTATTTATTTATCCATTCTACTCTTCATTGGCATTTAGTTTTTTCCAATGAGGAATATTATATATGAACTAGGGGCCCAGTGCACAAATTCATGCACCTTGAAAGGAACTGTGGGCTGTGAGGCTGCGGTAGGCACCGGGGCAGCAGCCCCACTCCCCACTCCCACCACTGCTGCTGCCACATGCTGATGGCTCCAGCCCCACTTGCACTGCTGACAGCACAGAGTGATTGGGGCCAGTGCCAGCAGCAGGTGCAAGCGGCAGTTGTTGCCCTGATCACCCTTGAGGAGCAGGGGGAGGTGGGGAAGCCCTCCAGGGTGATCAGGGATGGCAGCCACCGCTCACAGCTGCTGATGATGCTGAGTGATTGAGACGGGCACCAGGCACCGGCAGTGGGTGTGAGCAGCGGCTCTGGCACCAGCTGTGGGTGCAAGCACTGGGCACGACTGCAGCGCACATGAGCAAAGAATTTTTAGTAACCACCAGAGGCTCACCCTGATGACAACAACCAGCACCCTGCCTTGGTCTGGCACACCCGCTCACCTGCTCCACCATCCCACTGTGGCCAAAGCTCACCATGTTCCACACACACCCCTGATGGCTAGCACACATCATAGCAACCAGTTGTTCAGTTGTTCCGGTTGTTCCACCATTCAGTCTATTTGCATATTACTCTTTTATTAGATAGGATAATGTTGCTACAAATATTCTCTTGACATTCCTTTTGATGTCCACATGTTTGCATATGTACACTTAGGAATAAAATTGCTGAATGACAGGATATTTATTTGTTTCTTTTTAGTAGATAATGTCAACTAGTTTTCTAAAGTGTTGTACAAATTAACACTACCACCAACTTTATGAAAAAGTTCTATTTGACCCACATTCTCTAACATTGGTATTTTGAGTTTCATGTTAAATTTTAACCATGTTGATGACTGTGCAGTTGTATCATGTTGTGTTTATAATTTCTTTGAAAATATATTTATTGGCCATTTGGACCAATCACTCTTCCATGAAGTAATTGTCTTTTTTTTGTATATTAATTTGTAAGAGTTTTTTATATATCTGTACAAAACTTCTTTGTTGGATGTATGTATTTCAAATACCTTTTCTCATGCTGTGGTCCTTTGAAATGTTTAGTTCTTAATTTTAATGATTTTTATAAAGTCCAATTTATCAACATTTTTGTTATGATTTTTTATCTGGCTTAAAAATATTGCCCAGCTGGCATGGCTCAGTGGTTGAGCATCAACTCTTGAACCAGAAGGTTGAGGGTTTGATTCCCGGTCAGGGTACATACCCAGGTTGCAGGTTCGATCCCCAGTGTGGGACTTACAGGAATCAATGATTCTTTATCATCATTTATGTTTCTATCTCTCTCTCCCTCTCCCTTCCTCTCTGAAATCAATAAAAATATTTAAAAAAATATTGGCCACCCAAAATGATACAGATATTCTCCTATGGTTTCAGAAAACAAGTTCTGAATTCTTCTCTTTTTCTCTAATCTCTAGAAGAGTCTGTGACTGGTTGATCTTATCATGTCTTTAAGTAGTTAAAAGAATTCACTGGTGACACTCTCTGGGGGCGTGGTATTTTCTTTGTTTGTGAAAAGGTTTTTATTTGCCTGGAGGAAAAACAAGAGAAAGAAATAGACAATAGAAGCAGAACCATAAGTAATCCAGATATTAAAGTTATTTGTCACATCCTGAACTGTGAACAATCTGTATCCGTTAGAACACATTGGAAATTCTCCACTTTATTATTAGTTTTCTAGTTGTCCCATTTCTTCACTCATTCTTTATTTTCCCTTTCTCACCTCCTTTTGGACTAACCAAATATTCTTATTATGCCTTTTGTCCCCCTATATTAGTATTAGGCTGTTAGTTATACAATTTTTTTTTATTATTCTTTCAGTGGTTATTGTAAAGCAGTGGTTCTCAAACTTAACACACAACAGAAACATCTGAAAGACGTTTGAAAATGTAGGATTCTGGGCTTCACCTCAGATTTTCTGACTCAGCATGTCTAGGGGAACACCCAGAATATTATCCTGTATAATAAAGAGCTAATATGCTAATTAGACTGAACAGCAGAACGACCATCTGGATGACATTCCAGAAGACTGTCCAGGCAACCTTCCGGATGGAGCCGGGGCTGCGAAGACCGAGCCCCTTGAATGAAGTTCATGCATTGGGCCTCTAGTACTTCTACTAGGTTTCCAGATGGTGCTGATGCTGCATTAGAGATTGCATTGCATATCTTTCATTTACTAGAGCCTGCTATAGATTGATATTTTTACTCTTGCCCAGATAGTGCAACAACCTTAGATTTATTTAGCTCTCTACTCTTATTTCTATTTTTATGCTTGAATTTTCATGCATTGTAATTCTTTTTTCCCTTTATTGATTAAGGTATTACATGTGTGTCCTTATCCTCCCATTGCCCCCCTACTCATGCCCTCACTCCCCTGCTGTCTGTATCCATTAGTTAGGCTTATACATGCATTATAATTCCATCTACTTTTAAACCCTAAGGACATAGTGTTGTGGTTGTTTTTATATACAACTAGGGGCCCGGTGCACGAAATTCGTGCACAGGCAGCAGGGGAGGGTGGGGGTCCCTCAGCCCAGCCTGCCTCCCTCACAGTCTGGAACCCCTCAGTGGATGTCCTATGATGGCCCCAGTCTGCCAGGCGCCTTTTGTGTTTGTGTGTGTGTGTGTGTGTGTGTGTGTGTGTCTCGCCACTGGGGACCTGCCTCCAGCTGCATCTGAGGCTCAAAGCAGTCCTCCTGTGTGTGTCTACCTGCTAGGGGCCTGCCCCCAGGCACACCGTGGAGGCTTGGAGCAGGCACCCCCTCTATGTTGATCTCTCAGACTCTTGCCCTCCCTTGCATGTTCTCTTTTTTTGAGCTGTGGCCAGGGCTGGGTGCTGCCTGCCTCCCAAGCTTGCCTACTGCCCATCTTCCTCCAGCCACCAGAAAGCAGGAAAAACCCTGCCTCGTGGTCAGGCCAGCCTTTTCCTGCTCCCTGATCCCCGGAAGGAACCTGGGGAGCTGCCAAGCAGGCCCCCAGCCCCCAAGAGCTTGCTTTCCCTCTCCCCAGTGCCCCCCAAAGGGCCTGGGGAGCCGCCAAGCAGGCCGCCGACTCTTTCCCACTCACCAGTCCCCTGCTGCCTTCCTTTCCCACTCCCCGGTGCTGCCAAGGGGTCTGGGAAGCCACCAAGCAGGACCCCGGCCCCTGCAGCCTTGCTTTCCTGCTCCCTGGTGCCCCGCAAAGGGCCTGGGCAGCCGCCAAGCAGGCCGAGACGCCCCTGCTGCCTCTTTCCCACTCACCGATACCCTGCTGCCTTGCTTTCCCACTCCCCCGTGCCCCAAAAAGGGCCTGGGAAGCCGCCAAGCAGGCCCCCGACCCCCATTGCCTCTTTCCCACTCCCTGGTGCCCCTCAAAGGGCCTGGGGAGCCTCCAAGCAGGCCACCAACCCTGCCGCCTCTTTCCCACTCACCGGTCCTGGGTCCTGTGCTGTTCTGCCATGCAACCACTCTGTGCACTTGGGAGGTCCCTCAGCCCGGCCTCTGCCCTCTCACAGTCTGGGACCCCTCTGGGGATGTCCACCTGCTGGCGTGCCTGAATAACCTGGGTGAGGGGGTGATGGCTGTCTCCAGGCTGGCCAAGCCCCCCAGGAACGTCCCTCACCCCATTGGGTTGTGGCTAGCATGGGTGATGGGCTGATTGATGCTTTCAGGCTTTAAGGCTGCCCACAGCTCCCATTGACCCAATGTCCCAGCAAGGCTGGCTGGACGCAGGTTATGGGGTTTGTTCATCTTCTATAATTGATGCTGTTCCTTTAAGCTGGCTAACGAAGCCTCCTCTCTGCTTCACCTCGCGGAGTCTATACTGCAACAATGCTATACTCTTAGACTCAGGGCAGGCCTGCTGTTTCCTTCAGCTCCCGAGTATTCTATGATTGTTATTTTGTTTCAAACATGCATTTTGCTAGAGCCAGTTTAAGCGGAGCGGGCACAGCTTCACTTTCGCTCCTGCCGCAATGGAAGCTGCCGTTTACTCAGGTCCGTGAGTGGCGGCCACCATGTTGGCTGGGCTAATTTGCATA
This sequence comes from Murina feae, assembly GCA_004026665.1. Classification (NCBI taxonomy): domain Eukaryota; kingdom Metazoa; phylum Chordata; class Mammalia; order Chiroptera; family Vespertilionidae; genus Murina; species Murina feae. The sequence goes on from PVJC01001176.1 coordinate 22,413, forward strand.
CAGCCACTCTGATTGGCTGGTGGGCGTGGCTTACGCCATCATAGAGAAACGGTTAATTTCAATATTACGCTTTTATTAGTTAAGATAAACATTAATTTAATTTACACATGCATTTACCTTTTGTACTGATTTTGATTTCTTCTTTCATTTCTGCATTATCATCTGAGGTAATTTTTCATTTGCCTAAAGAACTCATTTTAGTACTCATTTAAGTGTGCTAGTTGGTAGAAAATTCTCTCAACTTCGATTGTTTAAGAAGTCTTCACTTTATCTTAATTTTTAAAGAACATTTTTAGTGAATATAGAATCTCAGAATGGAAGATCCCTCACTGCTCCTTCCTCCACCCCTCTCCACTGAAATAATAAATACACCATCTCATTGTCTTCTTGCTTCCATCATTTCTGTTGAGAAGTCAACTGTAAGTCTTATTGTTCCTTCCTTGGGGTTAAGGTGGCTTTTTAAAATGGTATATTTTAAGATTTTTGTCTCTTTGTCTTTACCTTAACCAGATTGACTATGATGTGCCTAAGTATGGTTTTATTTGTATTTACTCTATGTGGTGTTCATAGTGTGTATTTCCTTTGTAACTGGATGACTTTCATCAGTTCTGGAAAGTTCTCAGAGAGTATCTTTTCAAATATTGCTTCTGTCCCTTCCCTCTTTTCTCTTTCTGAATTTACACATATCGATTGTTAGTACTTTTCACCATGTTGCATATGTCTCTTCGGCTCTTTTATGTATTTCCCAACTTTTTCCTCTTTGTACTGTATTCTGATATATTCAAACAGTTACACTTAAGTTTTCTAATGATTGCTCTTGATATTTCAATTATGCTGTTAAGTCTTTCTTTTGAGTTATTTATGTCAGTTATTGTACTTTTAAGGTCAAAAAATTTTTTTAATTCTTGTTTACAGATTCCAGCTCTCTGGTGAAATTATCTTATTATCTACTACTATAATATACTACAAGCCTGGTGCACAAATTCATGCACAGGTGGGGTCCCTCAGAATGGCCTGCAGAGATTGGACCAAAACCAGCAGTCCAACACTGCCTGCTACACCTACCTGCCACTCTCACTCATCCCAGCCCTGCTGCGCCTGCCACAGGCTCACACCCAGTCAGTCCTGATTGGGAGAGGCTCATGCCACCAAAGCAGTGCTTGCTAGCCGTGAGCCCTGCATCTGGCACCCATCCCAAGGGGGTGTGGCCAGGACATGATTGGCCCTCTGGGCAGGAGGTGGGACCCTTGTTGGCCCAGAATCTAGATCCATCCCACCGGTTTTCACAAAGGTTGCTGGGAGTCACCTGATGGCCACTTTTATATCATTCTTCCTTGTGGAGCACCTAGGGAAGGGAAGCAGTGCCTGAAGTCAACTTTCAGAAGGCCAACGGGTCTGTTGGGATCATGCCAGCAGCACCAGTCCATTGGTGCCTGGCCTGTTCTCCAGAGATGAGACCTGCAAGACTACTAAGGGAGTGAGTGGCTGCTGCTGGGCTGATAGGCTGCCAGGATGGGTGGTCAGCTGAGTGGCACTCCCACTGTGGGAGCGCACTGATGACCGGGGGCAGATCCTGCATTGAGCGTCTGCCTCTTGGTGATCAGTGTGTGTCATAGTGACCAGTCGACCAGTCATTCGGTTGTCCAGTCATTTGGTTGCTTAGGCTTTTATATATATAGATTAATCACAGTTATAAATTATGTCAAATAATTTTAATATTTGGGTTAACTATGTGTCTGCTTGTATTATCTGTTTTCTTCCTCCACAGGGATTTTCATTATATTCTGGCTGGCAGTTAAAGTGTAAAAAGTTACCTTATCTAAGTAATGATTGAACTAATTCAAGACTTGTTTATGGTTTTTATGAAAGCTAATATATTTAGGTTTTCCCTTAATCTCATAGTTTCATAGGTCTCAACTGAAAGACTCAGTGTTTCCAAGGACTTCTTTACAGTGTCCTGAAATCCAATAATTATTCCATCAGTGCTGTGAGACTGCAGAAAGTTCTATATTACTTTATAGTCTCATTATATTGGTCCATGCAACTTAAAAACTGGAAAATTTCTCAAAGTAAAAGCAGAACAGAATATTGGGGTTACTTCTCTATAGTTCTTTCTTTTCTGGAATCTTGGTTTTCCAAGTCCCAGATGCCTTAGTAGCCCTAAACTACAATTTTTGTCTTGCCAGGCTCAAAACAGCTTCCAAAAGCTCTGATTCATTGCTTGCTTCTCAGCCCCTAAGTCCCATATAAGTTGTTACTTATAATTCAGCAAACACTTTAAGAATAAAAGCATCATTGGCACAAAATATTCAAAGTAATGAAAAGCAAGGTTTTAAAATGAAGACTATTCTACTCATCAAAGCTATCATTTAGGATTGAAAGATAGATAAAGAGTTTCCCAGAGAAGAAAAAATTAAAGGAACTTATCATCACCAAACCAGTATTACAAGAAATGTAAAAGATACTTCTTTAAGCAAAAAGAAAAAAATAAATAACATAAATATGAATAATAAAATAGCAATACCTATCTACCTATAATAATATAAGGATAATATGCAAATTGACCGAACAGCCAAACAGCAGAACAATCATCTGGACAACCATGCTATGACACACACTGATGCCAGGCCAGCCAATGCGGGTGCTATGCAATAGGTTGGGGGGCGCACCATCACCCTATGATTGCCCTGCAAAGGGAGGCCAGACCACTGGCCAGGGGGTGATCCATGGGGTAGGGGGCTCCACGATTGTCCCAAAGAGGGAGGCCCAGGCCACCTTCTGTGTGGCAATCAATTGAGGGGCCCTGTAGAACTGGGGAACCAGGGGTGTGTGGCGGCAGATGCAGGCAGCACCAGGCCAAGGCAAGTGCAGGCAGGGGACAGGGCTGTGAGGCAGGTGGGGCCACAAGACAGGCAAGGCCTCAAGGCAGGCAGGATTGTGAGGGCCCTGGTAGCCAGGGCTGCAAAGACCTACCTTTGCACTAATTCATGCATCAGGCCTCTAGTCTATACTAATAAAAGGGTAATATGCTAATTAGACAGGATAGACTGGACATCTTCCAGACATCATTCTGGACAAAACCGCAGTGGCTGCAAGGGCCAAGGAGGGCTGGCAGTCACAGCAGCCAGCAGTGGTAACAGCAGCGGGGTAATGGGGGCGGCACCTTTCCTGATCAACCCAGTTGCCTCCACAGAGGGAGGCCAAAATGCAGTTTAGGCCCACTCCCTGCCTAAGCAACTGGGCCTCTAGTCTATATAATAAAGAGCCAGGGTCGTAACGAACATTACAACCAAAGGCTCGACTAGACCGAAAGCCAGTGCTGGGTTGCTGTGGAGACCCAGCAATGACTGGAGCCACTGCAGGTGCCCAACCCAGCACTGACTGCCTAGGGGGCTGCAGATAAGGCCCAGAGAGAGGCCTGCAGAGAGAGAGGCAGGGTCTGATCTGTAGCCTCTGTGGCAGCCATTGATCAGAACTTGCCTCTCTTTCTCTCACAGACTGGCCAACAGTCGTGCCTCCATTTCTCTTCAGGCCTCCACTGGGGGTGCTGATCAGTCCCACCTTTCTGATCAGGCCCTGTTGAAAGGCCCAGAGATTCTGACTGGCATAGAAACCGACCAATCAGAACCAAATTGGGGTCAACTGTGAGGAGCCAATGGCTGCCTAGGAGGTAAAGCTTTTGATGCTGACTGGCATAGAAACCAACCAATCAGAACAAAATTGGCTGGCAGAGAAGGGCAGTTGGAGGCGAGATTAGGCCTGCAGGGAAGATTAGGGGAGATCAGGCAGGCAGGCAGGTAAGTGGTTAGGAGCTGGTTCCAGTGGCCCCAGATTGTGAGAGGGGTCTCTGCGTAGAGTGGGTGCAGACTGGGATGAGGGAGCCCCCGCTCCGTGCATGAATTTCCTGCACCAGGCCTCTGGTCTAATCTAATAAAATAGTAATATGCAAATTGGTGTCACTCTGTTACACCTAAGCCACATCCACCAGCCAATTGCCATGCCTACCAGACAATCAGAGCAACTATATGCAAATTAACCCAGCAGCCATGGAGCTGGAACAAGCAGGAGGCTTGCCCCAGCTATGGAGTTCCCGCCTGCCTTGGCCATCTGTGGCCTTCGCTCAAGGCAACAAAGTTTCAATTATAGAAGATAAATAAATCCCAGATACCTGCTTCCAGCCAGGTTGGGCTCAAGGAAGCACTAGGAGCTTGGGTTGTCAGGGGCTACCCAACCTGGGCTCCAGTTAAAGCAACAAAGTTTCAATTATAGAAGATAAATCAATCCCAGATACCTGCTTCTAGCTAGCCTTGCTGGGAAGGCCAGCCTGCAAACAATCATCAGACACTGGCCAAGCTCCCCAGCAGGGACCCCCCCTCCCTGAAGGGGCTGTGACCAGCCTGCAAACAGCCCTCAGCCACTCACCTAGGCTGGCCAGGCACCCCAGCAGGAACCCCACCCTGATCCGGGACACTCTTCAGGCCAAACCAGCCGGCCCCCATCCATGCACCAGGCCTCTATCCTATATAATAAAAAAGTAATTTACAAATTGACCCTAACAGCAGAACGACCAGGAATGATTGGTCACTATGACACACACTGACCACCAGGGGGCAGACGCTTAATGCAGGAGCTGCCCCTGGTGGTCAGTGCACTCCCACAGGGAGAGCTCTGCTCAGCCACAAGCCAGGCTGATGGCTGCCAGTACAGCGGTGGTGATGGGAGCCTCTCCTCCCTCCTCAGCAGTGCTAAGGATGTCCCACTGCAGCTTAGGCCTGCTCCCCCTGGCAAGTGGACATCCCCCAAGAGCCCCTGGGCTGCCAGAGGGATGTCTGACTGCCAGCACAGGCCTGATTCCCCGGGGAGTGGGCCTAATCCAGGAGATGGACATCCTCTGAGGGTTCCCAGACTGTGAGAAGGCTGTAGGACCCCCCTGAGTGCACAAATTTTTGTGCACCAGGCCTCTAGTATATATATAAAAACCTAAGCAACCGAGCGACTATAGCTATGGCATGGACTGACCACTAGGGGGCAGATTCTTAACACACAAGCATGAAAACATGGAACAGACTGATGGATCTCAGTGAAAAGGGGACGGAGGGAGGGTGGGAAGAGATTAACCAAAGATCACATATGCATACTGGAGGCCCAGTGCACAGATTCATGCACCAGTGGGGTCCCTCGCCCTGGCCTGGAGGAATAGGGCCGAAACCATGTCTGAGATCCTCTGAGGGGTACTGAACTGTGAGAGGGAATAGGCCAGGCTGAGGGATCCCGGATTCATGCATCGGGCCTCTAGTATTGTAATAACTATATATGATGCCTGGTGGGTACTGGATTTATTGGGGGATCACTTCATGAATTAAAGGTATATCTAACTATTATACTATATACCTAAAACTAATATAATATTGAATGTGAACTGTCATTTAAAAATAAGTTTTAAAATTTTAAATATATATACATATTTAAAGATATAAGTGCATCAAAAAATATTGAGCTCAAATTTTCCCTAGAATCTTAGACCTTCAAGGCCTGGTTGCTTGGCTTATTCTCCAATGCCTTCAGGATCTTTTTTTTTTTTTCCTTTGATAGAGGTTTTACAGTTATCTTCACTGATGAGTATATTATCATACAAGCTATTCAATTATAGCCAGAAGTGGAAGTTGGTTGGTTATTTTAAAGCCTATAGATGACTCTAATCTATGATCATAGTTAATACCCACTGACCTGACTTATCATACTTTCCCATGCGTGTACATGTAATTTCCTCTGCCAGGAACATCATATCACATCCTCTACCTGGCTAACCTTTAGAGGCAGCCTTTCCTTACCAATGGACAGATTTGATGAGTGGCAGTTCTACATAAGCCTACTAAACATCATGACTGCCCTAACCGGTTTGGTTCAGTGGATGGAACATCTGCCTGCCGACCAAAAGATCCCAGGTTCGATTCAGGTCAGGGGCATGAACCTTAGTTGCGGGCACATCCCCAGTGGGAGGTGTGCAGGAGGCAGCTGATCAATGTTTCTCTCTCATCGATGTTTCTAACTCTCTACCCCTCTCCCTTTCTCTCTATATAAATTAAATGGCAATTTTTATGTTCCCCCCTTGTCTTCTCACCATAGGTTAAACTATCCCAGTTCTTCTTACTGTTCCTGATATGACTGCTTACCCAGTCACTCCCCTGCAAACATACCTTCATTCATCCTCATCATCCTTAAAGCATAGTGCACTGAATGGAACATGCTACCAAGATGCAAAGAGGTGGCACGGAGCATGAGGAGCCATTGCCTCCCTTATTCTGATCACTGTGGCCTAAATCTACACATCCGCTCGGAGAAGCAGTGCTGATGTCCTGTCACAAGACTTGTCATTTATAATCACCTGTTAGTTGGATGTCTTTGAAGAGAATTTCTAACTTCTTAAGGCCACAGATTTCCAACTAAAAAAGTGTCCAATTTCATTTGTTACCAGGTGAATGGAAATGTAAAGTTACAGTTCAGTCACTGAATCCACCAGAAAAGTTAAAATGCCAAAGAGACAATACCAAGTGATGAGGAAGACATGGGACAATAAGAATTTGTATACCTTGTGGAGAAGAGTAAATTGGTACAACCATCTTAAAAAACTGTTTGACAGCATGTACTATAGCTGGCCTAGTAATTCCATTCCTGAGGAGAAACTCAAGAGAATTGAGTGCACAGGTTCACCAAAAGACAAGTTCAAAGAAACATTATTCATAATATCCCTAAATTGGAAATATCCCACATACCCTCCAACAATAGGATGAATATACTGCTGTATCCACACTGTGGAACACTACAGACATGTATTCAGAATGAGTAAACTTGAATTACAATCCACAGTCTGGATGGATCTCACAAACAATTGGTGAGCAAAAGAAACCAGACACAAAAGAGCGTTAATATACGATTTTATTTACATATACTCAAAACTGGTAAAACTGATCTCAGGTATTAGCAGTCAGAAAGTGGCTGCCTGCAGGGTAGGAATTGCTCTGGTCTTGATTTGGCTACTGGTTACATGAGTGTGCTCCAGTCGTGAAAATTTGAGTTGTCTGCTTATGATTCTGCACTTTTCTATAAGTATGTTATACTTCAACAAAATGTACATAAAATGCAGCACAATAACAATAGTGATAAAACGAAGGCTGGTAAAACTTCTTCAAAACTACCAACATTTGAGAAGGGGAAAAACAGCTAGTGCACGTCCACTCAACTTTTGCTATAAGAGCCTGGGCCCAGGGCTAAATCCAAAGGGACCATCTCTTTCTTAGGCTCCACCTTCAGCCTAGTCAGTTTTTCACCTGTTCTGTGGGCTCAGACTTTCTCAGATTCACATCTGCTCTGCCTTTGAAGGGAGGACATTATGTAGTAGAAAGCATAGTCACTACAACATGTTAAGTGCTTACTGTGTGTTAGACAAGAGATTTAGTTAACATTACTAGAGACCTGGTTCACAAAATCATGCATGGGTGGGGTTCCCCTGGATGGTCTGCAGGGATCAGGCCCAAACCCACAGTCCAACACCACCTGCAGCTCCTACCTGCCATTCCCACTCACCCCTGCTCCATTGCACCTGCTGTGGGCTTGCGCCCAATCAGTCCCTATTGGCTCATGCTGCAGCAACAGCACTCACCAGCTGTGACCCCTACATCTGGTGCCCTCCAGAAGGGAGTGGCCTGCAGGATCAGGCTGAAACTGGCTCTCTGACATCCCCCGAGGGGTCCCAGATTGCAAGAGGGCCCAAGCCAGGCCGAGGAACCCCACTGGTGCACAATCAGGCTGAGGAGGGATGCAGGAGGTTGGCCAGCTGGGGAGGGACTAGGGGAGGGCTCCAGGGCATGGCCCATCTCACTCAGTCCTGATTGGCTGGACCTCAGCAACAAGCTAACCTACAGGTCAGAGCATCTACACCTTGGTGGTCAGTGCAAGTCATGGCAAAGGGTTGAGTGGCCTTAGCATATCATTAGCATATTATACTTTGATTGGTTGAACAGTTGACCAGTCACTGGATGACCAAACACTTACCATATTAGGCTTTTATTATATAGAATATTATTGTATCCACCCAATACCTCTATAAGAAAGTTGCTTAATATCTACTTTATAGATGAGGAAAGTGAGAAAGAGTAAGCTGTCCAAATAGCCACTAGATTAGGGCTGGGACTGACACAGTACTTTCTATCACTAGCCTTTGAATTGGGTCATGACACAGTATTTGGGTTGTTATGTGGACCTCTTTCAATGGTTTGCTTTACTCCCACATATCTGCTGACCCCTCAATGTGCATGCTACCTATCTGGTTAGTGATACCCTACCTGCTCTGACCTCTAGCAATGGCAAAACTAGAGTCCTGGCTGGATAATCAAGGGCTGTGCACTTCCCAACAATGTACTCGGCGTTCTGATCCTGACATCACCTGGTGGCCTCTGCTCATGTTTCTGCATTGACAAAATCCATGATGCCAACCAAAGAACCAGATGAAAAGAGAAGGTCATGTCCTAAAAGAAGGTCTACGGGTCTGGCAGGAAGTTCCAAGTTTAAATCTGCAAATCTCGATGGGGTTTTCACCCTTCACGGCTGAGTCCGGAGAAGAAAGTGGACTGACAGCTGAAGACCACCCCTTGACAAAATATTTTGTTTTAATATAAAGCAAGTTCTCAAGTGATCCTGCTTTTGGCTTTTAGCTGCGTGGTATTTCAGAGATTTCTTGTTATTCTTAAAATCTGTTAGCAATCCCTGAATCTACAAACAGGCTTTGGGAGGGGGCGGGGGAGTGAGAAAGTTTGTTTCGGGAGCAATCCCTCTGTAAGAAAGCCAAAACCTAAATTGGATACAGCTGAAAACATCTCAATCCTGCAGGATTGGTCCTGACACAGCCCTGCTGCAGAAGCATTCTGCGCGTTCAAGGAGTTACTCCGAAGGTTTGTCTTCCCTTATCGACCACTTCTTTTTCTGAAAAGCCCTCTTCTGAAACATTGTGTTTCAAACTAATGCAAAGGCTTTGGAGTTATCATCCTAAACTGACTCCAATGGGAGACATTTTGCTGGGGGCCATGCGTAAGCAGGCTCCCTGGAACCTAGGCTGACCCGGGCAGCGTGGGGCCTCAACACTCCAAGACCCAGCCCCAGCCAGGGAAAACTGAGTGACACAGCGAAACAAAAAAATCGTGCGCATGAAGACTGGTCACTTTGTGAGTAATAGAAATGTGTAATCAATGGGTTGTGCACCTGAAACTATACTGTACCTCAACTCTAATTGAAAAATATTTTTTAAAAAACTGAACAGGCTCTGGCCAGCATTGCCTAGTGATTAGAGCGTCGACTGGCACACCAAATGGTTGTAGGTTCAATTCCTGGTCAAGGGCATGTACCTGGGTTGCAGGTTCGATCCCCAGACCCACATCAATGTTTTTCTCTTTTTCTCTCTCACCCACCCACCTACTTCCACTCTCTCTCTCAAAAAAAAAAAAAAAAAAAAATCAACAGAAAACACATATCTATCCTCCAGTGAGGATTAACAAAATAAAGAAAGAAAAAAACTGAATGGGACCTATTAAATTATTGCTTTGTCCCCCAGGGAGAAGTCCTGGTTTCCTGCTTCACCTCTTTGGGTGGTGATGGTCTAATACCAACCCCTCACCACTTCCTCTTTGAAGTTGCTCTAAAAGCCAGTGTTTTGCACACAGGGAGAGCATTTGCTGGGTCTTGATCCAGGTCAATAGAATGATCTATCCACACTCATCCTCAAGAACCTTTGTTCTTGTCTCTGTTTGGGTGTCAGTTTTCCAGCTTTATAAACTGGAAGACAGCTCAAATAGATTCAAATGGAAAAGGAGAGAAGTGGGACTTCAGTGGATAAGGCAGGATATTTGCTCTTATTTCAAAAGTCTGGTCATACTAATGGCCTGACAACCAAGTGGTCTACAGAACATCAGCAAATGAATGAACAGTGTCTGTAGACCCAGTCAAACTCAGACAATTCTACAGGGCAAAATGTTGGTTCACTTCTTCCATACACCCCCAAATTTAAGTTTGCAAAGCCTGCCTGATCTAATCTGAACTCTCCTGCTTTTCCCAGCTATCTATAGTTATTGTTCTCCTCCACAGGGCCTGTTCCTCAGGCACACTCTTGAGGGGAGTCATATAATCTATTGGCATAATATACCTTTTTCAAGAGAAGTATTCCATTTTAATAAAAAAGTATACCACCATATTTAATCAATCAAGCTGATTGACAACAGCAATATGCAGCAGATGCTTCTGCTACCTCATTCTTATTCCAGTTTCATTTCTCAATCAAATCCATGTGTAAAAAACATAATGTGCTGCCAACACAACGTAATAAAACCTCAACTGAAATGCACACCAGCACGACAGAAACTGATAACTCCAAGTATGGGAAAAGTTAACTTCAGAAAAATCACTTCTGACACCCAAGTATTCAAGTTTTATGGACAAGTGATGCATCGTCTCTCTATAGCTAACATGAAGGGGCCAAATTCATGGATTTGTCCTGAAACAGAAAATAATAATCTTCAAAGCAACCTTTTCCAAAAGCTGGCAGAAGAAGCCTTTTTAAATAGCCCAGAAATCATCCTAAAATTGGCTGAGTTTGTTTGAGACACACCATTTGTGTCACAGAGCAATAAATTAGTACCTGAACAGCATTTTTTTATGGTGGTGCACACTGGTTAAAGATGATATATCACTGGTTGTCACAGGTCGAACCAGCAGTTTTTAAAGTTAATGATTCAGAGAGGAATAAAGGTAACCTAATTACAGCAGTACCAGGGACAGAACCCAGTTACTGTACTCACACTCCGAACTCCTCCAAATTTCAGACTTGGGGAATTGTAGGCACCTCCATGGGACTTTATTCTTAGAAAAGCCCCAGTTAGGGAGCAGAAATAGAGGTGCCTGGAAAAGAAAATGGATCCAATATCCCGCAAACTGTACACGCACTGGATTGACTAGTGTCCCTCAAAATTCCTGTCCACCCAGAACCTCTACGTGTGTTGTTATTTGGAAATAGGGTCTTTGCAGATGTAATTAGTTAAGATGAGGTCAGACTATATTAGAGTGGGCTCTACTTACATCCAATAACTGGTGCCCTTGTGAAAAAGCCCTGTAAAAACATAGACAGACACACACAGAGGAAGAGACATGTGAAGACAGAGGGAGAAATTAGAGTGATTTACCTACAAGCCAAGTAGTGCCAAGGATTTCCAGCAACTATTGGAAGCCAGGAAGAAGCAAATAATGTATTACACAATGCAATAATGCCAACATTGAGCAATAATATGGGAAGAATTTCCTACAAGGAGATCATTCATAATTGGGCACAAAATGGTCAAATCGTCCATGTCACAAAAAGGATTTGGCATCAGAGTGGCTATAGGCACAGGTAACATTTAACAAAGAAATATAGTAAGTCTGTAGAAAAAAAAATAATTTTTTTAGTAATGATAGGAGTTTTATAAGGTGGCACTCCACACAGGAGTTGTTCCAGCCCAAAGTGAGGAAAATCCACAAAATTATTGCAGCAGGCCCATGCACAAGAAGACCACAGGTAGACATTGCTGCGGGCAACTGCACTTACAGGATTTGCTCAGCTCCGCACATGCCTAGTGAAGCAAGCGAGGGCTCCAGGCCAGGGCTGTCTGTGAGGCACTCTCTCTCCCCAGCTCCAGCACTTGCAGCTGGGTGAGGAGCCTGTGCAGCCAGCATATCAACTTTTATAGAGGCATTGATCAGCCCATTGTGAACTGACCTAGTTCCACATGGGACGATGTAGAAGAAAATTCAGGAGAGGCACGCTAAGAATTACACAGGATTGAGTGAGGTTCACTGGCAGTTAACCCCCATTGTAGTCACTTTTGCATCACATGTGTACTTGTCTAAAGCTCATTGTTAGCAAATTAGCTAGGGGTTTGTCTCAACCCAATATTTCTCTTAACTTTATGAAGTCCTCAAAAAAGAAGCCTTTAAATGTAGTGAAAGAAAAGTATCTGGCCCACAGTCCAGATGATAAGCACAGTCAAGACACCACGGTTCAAGCAAGCAGACCTTTGAATAGTTTGAGGAGTACAGGTGTCAGCTCCTCTTTGAAATTTTTGGTAAAACTTCCCTGTGAAGCCGGCTGGACCTGGACATTTGTTTGCTGGGAGTTTTTTTATTACTGCTTCTATTTCATCAGTTGTTATTGGCCTATTCAGGTTTTCCGATTCTTCCTGATTCAGTTTTGGGAGATTGTATTTTTCTGGGAATTTGACCATTTCATCCACACTGTCCAGCTTGTTGGCATATAGTTAGCTGTTCATAGTATTTCATTACAATCCTTTGTATTTCTGTGGTGTCAGTGGTTACTTCTCCACTTTCATTTCTGATTTTATTTATTTAGGTCCTCTCTCTTTGTTTCTTGATAAGAATGGCTAATAGTTCTTCAATTTTGTTTATCCTGTCAAAAAAAACAGCTCTTGGTTTCATTAATTTTCTTTTGGTCTCTATGTCATTTATTTCTGCTCTAATCTTTATTATTTCCTTCCTTCCACTTACCCTGGGCTTTTCTTAATGTTCTATTTCTAGTTCTTTAAGTTGTAGGGTTAGATAACTTATTATCAGTTTTTCTTATTTTTTGATGTAGATCTGTAGTGCTATGAACTTCCATCTCAGGACTGCTTTGCCATGTCCCAGAGATTTGGGGTTTGCTGTGTGTTCATTTTCATTTGTTTCCAGGAAGTTGTTGATTTCTTTCTTGATTTCATTGGTAACCCATTCATTGCTTAATAACATGCTATTTAGCTCCATGTGTTTGAATGTTTTGAGGTGTTTTTACTGTAGTTGATTTCTAATTCCATTCGCTGTGATCTGAGAAAATGCTTGATACGATTTCAATCTTTTTGAACTTGTAGAAACTAGTTTTGTGTCCTACATGTGGTCTATCTTTGTGAATGATCCATGTGCACTTGAGAAGAATATATATTCTTCAGCTTTGGGGTAAAATGTTCTATAAATGTCAATTAAATCCATCTGATCCAGTGTGTCCTTTAGAGTCACAGTTTCCTTGTTAATTTTTTGTCTGGAAGATCTGTCCAGTGAAGTCAGCAGGGTGTTAAAGTCCCCTACTATGACTGTATTGTCCTCGACCTCTCCCGTAAAGTCCTCCAGAAGTTTTATATATATATATATATGCTCCTATATTGGGTGTATATATGTTTATATATGTTTATATATATATGCTCCTATATTGGGTGTATATATGTTTATATATATATATGCTCCTATATTGGGTGTATATATGTTTACCAGGATTATATCCTCTTGTTGGATAGATCCTTTTAGTATTATGTAGTGAGCTTTGTTGCCTTTTGTAATGGCCTTCATTTTGAAGTCTATTTTATCAGATATGAGTAATGCTACACCAGCTTTTTTTTCTTTTCCATTTGCATGGGAAAAAATTCCATCCCTTCATTCTCATCTTGTGTGTGTCTTTTGTTCTGAGCATATAGTTGAATCATGTTTTTGTATCCATTCAGCTACACTATGTCTTTTGATTGGAGCATTTAATCCATTTACATTTAAGGTTATTATTGACTAGAGACCCAGTGTATGTATTCGTGCACAGGTGGGGTCCTTTGGCCTGGCTGGCGATTGGGGCCAATCAGGACCAGCCAGGGGAAGGGACCATGAGACGTTAGCTGGCTGTGGGATGTTGGCTGTAGGAACACACTGAATACTATTGAGTATCTGCCCCTGGTGGTCAGTGCACACCATAGTGACCAGTCATTTGGTCGTTTGGTCACTTAGGCTTTTATGTGTATAGATAGGTACTTATTTATTGACATTTTAATTCTTTATACCTAGATTTCTCTCTCTCTCTCTATTTCTTCTTCTCGTTATAGCAGTCTCTTTAGAATTTCTTGTAATGCTGGCTTGGTGGTGATGTATCACTTTAACCCTTTTTTGTCCAGGAAGATCTTTATTTCACCATCTATTTTGAATGATAGCCTTGCTGGATATAGTAATCTTGGTTTCAGATTCTTGCTTTCCACTACCTTGAGTATTTAATGTCATTCCCTTCTGGCCTGTAGAGTTTCTGATGAGAAATCAGGTGTCAGCCTTATGGGAACTCCTTTGTAGATAGCAGTTTGCTTTTCTCTTGCTGCCTTTAAGATTCTCTCTTTGTCTTTAATTTTTGGCATTTTAATTATAATGTGTCTGGGCATGGGCCTGTTTGGGTTCTTCTTGCTTGGGACTCTCTGTGCCTATTGGACTTGTGTAACCTTTTCCTTTACTAGTTTGGGGAAGTTTCCTGCCATTATTTCTTCAAACACATTCACTATCCTTTTCTGCCTCTTCTGGAACATCTGCTGCTTGAATATTGTTACATTTCACATTGTCCCATAGCTCCCTTAAGCTGTCCTCCTGTTTTTTAATTTTTTTTTTCTTTTTGGTTCTCTGGTTGAGTGGATTTTTTCAACCCTGTCTTCTAAGTCACTGATTTGATCTTCATCTTCCCCTAATCTGCTGTGTATTCCTTCTAATGTGTTCTTTTCTCCCTCCCCCTATCCTTTCAATATTATATAAAGGACTTTTTAATGATGAATTTAATAATCGTGAAGAAAATAGGAGGGGTGCTGTCTTTGAGGGAGAAATTTTTACAGATTTCAGGAAGACAAATGGTCATGGTAGAATGTGAGTATAGTTATCCACAGCCTTAAAGCTCATGAAGTGGGTGACGATGGAGAACAATGGAGAAAGGAGTGTATCTCCAGGTAGGACTTCAGGCTTAAACCCAACCCTCAAAAAAAATTTTTCATTGAAATAAATTTAATTGTTTTGTCTGGGTAAGACCAGGACGGTTGTTGTGAGGATGGACATCCCAACCAGGGCCTTCTTGTTTAGGAGGGGTAACCTGTGGGCAGCTTGCCCGTTGACCTGACCTGCTTCCACACACTGAAACTAAGAGCAATTCTGCTCCTCCTTCTTAACAATGAGTTGACAGCTGAATGTGAGCAAGTGTTTGAGGGGGAAAGATTGACAAACAAATTATAAAACAGCATTTCAATGTATTCATTCTTAAAAATTAATGGACAATTAAAAATGAACAGATATTTGAGAAAAATAGAAAAATACACCATAAAAGATAGAAAGAATTCAAGGAAACAAAGACTTAAAGAGACATTATATCCATAAGATGAAACCATTGTTGCTTTTACAAAATGTGTACAGTAAATATTTCTGAGAAATTAAATAGCCAAGATTAAAAAATAACTAAAAATAATAGGAAGATTAAAAAATATAATTTAGAAAATTTCCTATAACATTAAGCAAAAAGAAAAAAATAATAATAATAGAAAAACAAGAAGCATGGGGGATAAATCCAGGAGGTTTTAGCCAATTAAGAGAGAAGTTCAGAAAGTAAGAGAGAAATCAGAGAAGAAAGGTTTTAAGAAACAACACAAATACTTTCAAGAGTTGAAGAGAAACACAAATATTGATCAGAATCAGTTAAAGAAAGAGCATGACCTTGACATACCATGGTAAAAAATATCAAATTACCCAGGAGAGCATTGTTGAAATTGCAGGGGGAGAGACCAATATAAAAAAGTAACTAAAGGGGAATTTTAATAAAAATGAATGAGACTTCTCACCAGCAATGAAGGATGTTAGAAGACACACACATAAAGTTTTCAAAATATGATGGTAAAATTATTTTGGACCTAGAATTATATACATAGAATTCTAAGAAAAAGAATGAGGAATAGACATCATTTTTAGACATTCAGAATGTTCAGAATATTTTGCTTCACCCATACACTTTCTAACGAGTTTATCTGAGGATGTATTCCTCAAAAAGAGAGTAGAGAATTATAAAGTGGGGAAAAACAAGAAAGGAAGAACTATGAAATATAAAAATTTTAGAACTAACAAGGATTCCAATGATAAGAAGCCTTTGGGGAGTAATTTGGCCACAAGTCTTAAAAGCAATTATCAAAAGTCATTGAGTTTCAAAAAGATTGTCTTAAAGAAGAAAAATAAAAAGGATTCTAAGAAACTAATAAAATGACTACAGAACTATATATGTGGAGTATAGTAAGAATGTATGTGGTTTTCCTTCTACAAAAAAATAAAAGTCAAAAGTTAAGAAAATAAATTTGAACAAAATAATCATAGCCTAAACAGAAAACAACCCAAAATATGGCATAATTTTAAGCAACTTTGAGTAGAGGAAAATCAATAACACTTTTTACTCCCCTTCTGACCCCTCACCTTCTGCTGATACCTCTTACTGGCCAAACCTAGAACCGTGCTACACAGTACAGAAGCCACTGGGCTTATGTAGCTATGAAATTAAATTAATTAAAATTAAAAATTCAGCTCCTTGGTCATATACTTCAAGTGCTCAATAGCCATACATGGCTAGTGGCTCTCATATTGTACAGCACAGATGTAAAACATTTGCATCCTTCCTAGGTTCTAATTGGACAAGGCTGATAAAAGGCAAGAGAGGGCCACTGCCCATGAAAGTCAGCCTCTTGGGCACAGAGCAAGGTGGAGAAGGATGGGAAGTGGATCTGGAAGACAAATAGGAGATATACAGCATTTGCAGCATTTCCAGATACATGTTTTGTAAGATACTCTGTATAAAAATACAATGAAAGCTTAAGATGGAGGGTCAGTCAATGGTCAAATAAATTTTATAAACTCTACACACTGTTTTGTTACCCGTGAAAACTTAAGATTACATCGGCCTAGTCACAGCTCTGAGAAATCCTGCACATCTGCTTCCCTTTGTTTAAAAACAGGTGTTCTCAAAACTCTTTTGGCTAAGAAGACCTCTTTAGTTTTTTGTTGTTTTTCTTTTAATGGAAAGAGTTACAACACCTTACACAAAGTCCCTTTTATAGTGGACATTTATTCTCTTAGTCTTTTTATTTGGGGTGGGGAATCCTGAAAGAAATAAGAAGTTTAGGTACTTCGGCCCGATTCAGACGCTGTGACTCAGGAGGACAATCAGAGGCCCCCACCCATGTGGCAGCTGTGAAAAGGCCCCACTCAGACCTGCTGCTCTAGGGAGACTAACTGACTGCCAGCTCCCGCTGTGGCCCATGTGATCCAGCCTCGTGTCCATGCCACACTTGCCCGTGGCCGCACCTCACCAAAGACTGACCCACATTAGAGCAGGTCCTTTCCTACCGACAAGGGACTCCTTTAAAACACATTTGGCTTGAGAACTCCTCGTTAACCTGGCTAAGCCTTTCTTGGGACTTCCCTACATCCTGATGTTTCTTCTATGCACTCCCCCTTCCTCTCCTGCCCCCAACTCATTTCCAAGGTGTCATACCTGTATCTGAATCTCTTTAGAGTTTCTGCCCATTTATTCTGGCTTTTTGTCTCTTTTTTTCACAAGCATAGCCCAATAAATCTCTCTGATGTGTGCCTAATACTGTAGTGCCTCAAAGATATGGCAACACTTAGACGTGTTCCCACACAAGAAAGAGTCCAGAACATAGAAGACGCTTGGACACATTTTGTATGACAGGCCCAGTGTTCTGTTTTAACTGAATCAAAGTGCCTTTCAGTGTGGTATGTGCTCTACCCAAACCCACCATTTGCTATGATTGTGCATTCATACCAAATAAATTGTCATATGACCTGCCTGGCTCATGCAGACATTTGAACTTGGAATCTCTAACTTAATGCATTTATTTGCTGAGGCAGTAAGAAATCATGCCAGATCACCCACAGCTTTTTGAATTCGAGTCCAGGGACTCGCTGACTCCTACTCATTAACCCACTAATCTACCCAGATTTAGAGACCATTACTTCCTGAGCAACTTATCAGCCCCAGTTTCATTTTGCTCTCTTCATTGGGCCTACCTGTCAGCTCTTTTGTATATTAAAGAATCTCCTTTGAGAGGCCTTTAAATGCCGTTTACCTTTATGAAATCACACCCTCAGAACTTAACCCCACAGTGCATGTATTTTCAGTGTCCAAGCTCTACATGCATCAGTCCTGAGTATCTTCCCTCTCTTCTCACCACATCCCATCCACCCTGCCTTCCTTTTAAGTTGCCTTATTGATCCGCCCCTTCGAGGAGCACTTGCCAATTAGCCTTCTTATATCTCTTCAGCCCTTAGTGTGAGCCCTAACAACCTGCCTGCATTCTTATATCAGTAATCTTTAAGGCCTTTCGCAGGGCTGGATATGATCACATGTGCTAGAGCTTGGATATCATATTAAGCAACATTGAATCATGTGAGAAAACAATTTCTTTTTCAATTCTGATTATACTAAAAATAAAGTCTTAGTTTGGCGTTAGTTTGGTGGCTAGAATACCCATTTATCTCTAATTTCCCTTTTCAACACAGTGCAAGTTGACTTCAGACTCAGAGCTTGGGATCAACAGCACTGGCCAGAATTTAATCATTTTCATTGAACTTATTTGGGGCATTATCTCCTTATGGCAAGAGACATGATTTTCCTCTCATTAAAATTTTCTTTTTTTATCCTGATACTTTGCTAGTTATATTTATTAGTTTTAACAGGTTTTTAATTAAGTTTATTTGAGTAACATTGGTCAATAACATTACAGAAATTTCAGCTGTACAACTTTATAATACAACATCTGCAACTCTGTTGTGTGCTCACCACCCAAAGTATAGTCTCCTTCTGTCACCATATATTTGATTCCTGTTACACTTTTTGTTTTCCTTCAACTTCCAGTCCCTCTGGGAATCACCATTCTGTTCTCTTTATCTGTGAGTTTGGTTTTTTGTTTTGCTTGTTTCTTTGTTGCTTTTTTATTTATATCCCACAAATGAGGAAAATTATATGGCTCTTGTCCTTTTCCATATGACATAATTCACTTAACACAATACTCTCAAGATCCATCGTTGTTGCAAATAGTAATGTTTTATCTTTTTTATGGCAGAGCAGGATTCTACTGTTTATATGTACCACATCTTCTTCATCTAATCATCTACAGAAGGACACTTAGGTTATTTCCATATCTTGGCTATTGTAAATAATGCTGCAGTGAACATACATATTTACAAATAAGCATTTAAAAAGTTTTCAGGGTGATAGCTGGCAGAGGGGTTGCTGGGTCATATGGAAGCTCCATTCTTAACAGCTTGAGGAATCTACATACTGTTTTCATAGTGGCTGCACCAATTTACATTCCTACCAACAGTGTACAAGGGTTCACTTTTCTCCACAGTTTCTCCGACACTTGATATTTCTTTTCTTATTGATAATAGCCATTCTAACATGTGTGAGGTTGTGCAAAAGAATGAAACTAGACTGTTATCTGACACCATACATGAGAAGTTAACTCAAAATGGATGAAGACTTGAAAATAAGATCTGAAACAATAAAATACATAGAAGAAAATGTAGGCACTAAACTAATGGGCCTTTATCTCAGAGGGGGTTTGGTGAACTTGACCCCAAATGCAAGGGAAGTAAGGACAAAAATGAACTAATGGAACTAATCAAACTGAAAACTTTCTGCATGGCAATAAATAAATAAACAAACAAACAAACTACAAAACAAAAAAGCAACCAACTGAATAGAAGATATCTGTAAAGGACACCTCTGATAAAGAGCTAATATCCAAAATATATTTTAAAAACTCATACAGCTCAACAACATTAAAACACCTGATTTTTTAAAAAGGGGAGATGACCTCAAAAGATACTTTTGTAAGGACCACCAACAGATATAGAAAAAGATGCTTGACATCACTAGTTATAAGGGAAATAAATGCACATCAAAACCACGTTGAGATACCTCCTCACATCTAATAGATTTTTGGTGGAATCTTCCAGGCTTTTACATATAAGATTATATCATCTGTGAACAGGCTAATAATGTTACTTTTTTTTCTCTTCCAATCTGCATGTCTTTTTTTTTTTTTATTGCCTAATTTCCTGACTAGAACTTCCAGTACTGTGTTTAAAGAAATGGCAAAAGCAGACATCCTTACTTTATTCTTAGTCTTTTGTCATTGAGTGTTTATACTTGCTGTGGATTTTTTATATATGGCTTTTATTATGTAGAAGTAGTTTATTTTTATTTCTATTTTATTGTGTGTTTTTATCATGAGTGTTGAATTTTTTTCAAATGTTTTTTTCTGTATTAAATGAATCATGTTTTCCCCCCATTTTATTGATGTGGCATATTACATTAAGTGCTTTTCATATTTTAAATCATCCTTGCATTGTAAGAAAAAAATGCACTTAATCATAGTGTCTAAATTTTTTAATATGTTGCTGAATTTGATTTATAAATACCTTGTTGAGGATTTTTGTATCAATGTTTATAAGGAATATTGGTCTGCAGTTTTTTTGTTTTGTTTTGTTTTTTTTGCAGGGGGGGGGAGGGTAATGTTTTGTCTGGCTCTGGTATCAGGGTAATGCTGGCCTCATAGACTGAGTTAAGGAGTGCTTCCTCCTCTTCAATTTCTGAAAATGTTTGAGATGGATTGGTATTAGCTTTTTTAAAATGTTTGGTCCAGTAAAACCAGCAGGTCCAAGACTTTTTGTTGAATAATGACAAATTCAATATTTTTACTGATTACAGTTCTGTACAGATCTTCTATTTCTCATAATTTAGTCTTGATAGGTTTTGTGTTTCAAGTAATTTGTACATTTTATCTAAGTTGTCCAGTTTATTGGAGCACAATTCTTCATACCAGTTTAGCATTCGATCCTCTCTTTTTTTCTTAGACACATCTAATTAAAGGTTTTTCAATTTTGTTAATGTTTTTCAAGAACCAATTTATTGGTTTTGTAGATTTTCTCTAATCTATTTTGATTTTCTATTTTATTGATTTTGATTCAAATCTTCTTTATGCTGGCTTTTTTTAGAATTGTTTAAGTTATAAAGTTAGGTCATTTATTCAAGATATTTCTTGTTTTTAATGTGTTTACAGCTATAAATTTCCTCCTTAGTACCACTTTTGCTGTGTTCTGTAATTTTTGTTATGTTATATTTTCATTTTCATTCATGTCTAAGTATTTTTTTATTTTCTTGGTGATTTCTTCTTCAATCTATTGGTTCTGTAAGTATATGTTATTTGATTTCCACAATTCTATAATTTTCTTGTTCCTTTGTTATTGAATTCTAAATTAATCTCACTATAGTCAGAGAAGATACCTTGTACACTACCTATCTTTTGAAACCTACTGAGACATAATTTGTGGCCCAACATAAGGTCTGTATTGGAAAGTGTCTCAGGTACTCTTGAGAGTGTGTATGCTGTTGTTGTTGGGTAGAATGTTATATATATATCTATCAGAATTATTTGATGTGTTGTGTTAAGTCCTCCATTTTTAAATTTATCTTCTATTTAGTTGTTCTATTCATTTTGAGAATAAGATTTTGAAGTCTCCAACTATTAGTATGAAACTGCCTAGTTCTCCCTTCAACTCTGTCAGTTTTTGTTTCATATTTTTGATGATTTGTTATTGAGTTCATAAATGTTTCTTCTTGCTGTATTAAAGTTTTATCCTATATAATAAAAGGCTAATATGCAAATCAACCAAACAGCAGAACAACTGGTCGCTATGATGCGCACTGACCACCAAGGGGCAGACACTCAACACAGGAGCTGCCCCCTGGTGGTCAGTGCACTCCCACAAGGGGAGCACCACTCAGCCAGAAGCCAGGCTCATGGCTGGCAAGCACAGCAGTGATGGTGGGAGCCTCTCCCACCTCCGCAGCAGCACTAAGGATGTCTGACTGTGGGGAGCAGGCCTAAGCCGTCAGTCAGACACCCCTGAGGGCTCCCAGACTGCAAGAAGGTGGAGGCCAGACTGAGGGACCCCCACCCTGAGTGCACAAATTTTGTGTACTAGGCCTCTAGTTAATATAAAATGTCCTTCTTTGTCTCATAAACTTTTTAAAAAAATTTTTTTCTCCTTTATTGATTAAGATATTACAAATGTGACCTTATCCCCCCCAATGTCCTCTCATCCCCCCACTCCTGCCCTCACCCTCACCCCCTGTTGTCCACATCGATCGCTTGTGCTTATATGCATGCATACAAGTCCTTTGGTTGATCTCTCCCCCTCACTCCCACCCTCCCCTACCTTCCCTCTGAGTTTTGAGCATCTGATCAATGCTTCTCTGTCTCTACATTAGTTTTTGTTCATCGGTTTATGTTGTTCATTAAAATTCACAAATGAGTGAGAGCATGTGATATTTATCTTTCTCTGACTGACTTATTTCGCTTAGCATAATGCTGTCCAGTTCCATCCATGCTGTTGCAAATGGTAGGAGTTCTTTCCTTTTTACAGCAGCATAGTATTCCATTGTGGAGGTATACCACTGTTTTTTAATCCACTCATCTGCTGATGGCACTTAGGTTGTTTCCAAATCTTAACTATGGTGAATTGTGCTGCTATGAACATAGGGTTACATATATTCTTTCTGATTGGTGTTTCTAGTTTCTTGGGATATATTCCTAGAAGTGGGATCACTGGGTCAAATGGAAGTTCTATTTTTAGTTTTTTGAGGAAACTCCATACTGTTCTCTACAGTGGCTACATCAGTCTGCATTCCCACCAACAATGAACGAGGGTTCCTTTTTCTCCACATCCTCGCCAGTATTTGTCATTTGTTGATTTGTTGATGATAACCATTCTGACAGGTGTGAGATGGTACCTCATTGTCGTTTTGATTTGCATCTCTCAAATGATTAGTAACTTTGAGCATGTTTTCATATGTCTCTCAGTCTTATTTATGTCCTCTTTTAAAAAGTGTCTATTTAGGTCTGTTGCCCATTTTTTGATTGGGTTGTTTATCTTCCTTTTGTTAAGTTGTATGAGTTCCCTGTAAATGTTGGAGATTAAACCTTTACCAGAGATAACATTGGCAAATATGTTCTCCCATGCAGTGAATTTTCTTGTTGTTTTGTTGATGGTTTCTTTTGCTGTGCAGAAACTTTTTATTTTTATATAGTCCCAATTGTTTATTTTCCCTTTAGTTTCCATTGCCCTAGGAGCTGTGTCAGTGAAGAAATTCTTTTGGCATATGTCTGAGATTTTGCTACCTGTGGAATACTCTAGTATTTTTATGGTTTCCCATCTTACATTTAAGTCCTTTATCCATTTTGAGTTTATTTTTGTGTATGGTGTAAGTTGGTGGTCTAGTTTCATTTTTTTGCATGTGTCTGACCAAGTTTCCCAGCATCATTTATTGAAGAGACTGTCTTGGCTCCATTGCATGGTCTTTCCTCCTTTGTCAAATATTAATTGAGCATAGTGGTTTGAGTCAATTTCTGGGCTCTCTATTCTATTCAATTGGTCTGTATGTCTGTTCTTGTGCCAGTACCAGGCAGTTTTGAGAACAGTGGCTTTGTAATACAGCTTAATATCTGGTATTGAGATCCCTCCTACTTTGTTCTTCTTTCTCAGGATTGCTGCAGCTATTCGGGTTTTTGTGTTTGTTTTTTTTTAATTCCAGATGAATTTTTGAAGAGTTCTTTCTAGACCTGTGAAATATGCTATTGGTATTTTAATGGGGAGTGCATTGAATCTATAGATTGCTTGGGGTAGTATGGACATTTTGATGATGTTGATTCTACCAATCCATGAACACGGTATGTTCTTCCTCATAAACTTTTTTTATTTAAAGTTTATTTTGTCTAACATTAGCATAGCCACCCTTTTATCTTTGGGTTACTATTTGAACGAAATATAATTTTCCATTCTTTCATTTTCAACCTATTTGTGTCTTTATCTAAAAAGAGTTTCTTGTAAACAGCATGTAGTTGGATCATGTGTTTTTATTCATTCTACTAAATTGACTGGAGAGTTTAATCCATATACATTTAAAGTAATTACTGATAAAGACGAACTTACTTCATGCATTTGCTATTTGTTTTCTATATGCTTCATGGCATTTTGTCCCTCATTTCCTACATTACTGTCTTCTTTTGTGTTTGGTTGATTGTTTAGTAAAATATTTAAATAACTTACATATTTCCTTTTCTGTATATTCTACAGATTTCTTTTTTTTCTGTTACTACGGGAATTTCACTTAACATCCTAAAGTTATAACATTTAAATTTAATTTTGTAAGTTTAACTTCAATAACATACAAGAATTATGTTCCTTTATAGCTCTCTTCCCAATCCTGTCAGTTGTTAATGTCACAAAATTGAATATTTATACATTGTGTACCCCAAAACATAAACTAATAATTTTTAAAAATGAGTAGTCTCTTAAACCACATAGAAAGCAAAATGTGGAGTTATAAATCAGTTGTAATAATACAAGCTTTTACAATTGCCTATGTATTTTTCTTTATTGAGGTCTTTATTTATACAAATGACTTCAAGTTACTGTCTAATGTCTTTCATTTCATCCTGCAAGACTTCCTTGAGCATTTCTTGCAGAGCAGATTTAGTGATAGTGAACTCTCTCAGGTTTTGTTTATCTGGGAATGTCTTAGTTTCTCACTTTTAAAAAATAATTTTGCAAAATTTAGGATTCTTGGTTGCTAGTTTTTTCTTTGAGCTCTTTGAAAATATAGGCCTAAGTGTTCCAAAAAAATATAAACACACTTCACCAGCTGATAAATCACTTAATTTTCACTCCTTTTCAGGTTTAATTGATTTGAAATAATAGGTGGAGCCAGACGAAGCTTTGAACAAAGAAAATTTATCCTAAAGTACCACAAGACTTTTTAAAATGGGGATACATAAAGATAAATTTTATGATACAAACCTGTCAACAGTCGATGAATTGAAGGCAAACAAATATCAAATGAAATGACTCTTGGTGTTTGTGATTCATTGCTTCGTGTTATCAACAGTGCCTGGACCAGAGTGGTTACCAGTTTGAAAATAGACATTGACAAAAATGATAATTCATTTCTGTAGATTCTTTTAAATTTTGAGAATGAACTGTATGTTAATAAACACTGTCTTTATAATCATTCACAGTGCATAAACATTTTGGAGGGACAGCCTGAATTGGCTCACTACCTTCAGGCCTACAAAGTTTCTGATGAGAAATCTGCTGATAATCCTAAGAATTCCTTGTATGTGATAAGTCACTCTCTCCTGCTGCTTTCAAGACACTCTCTTTGTATTTAAAAAGTTTGATTATAATGTGTCTCAGTGTGGATCTCTTTGTGTTCATCTTAGACTTAATGGGGCTTTTGGATATTTATATTAATTTCTGACATCAAATTTGGGAAGTTTTCAGCCATTATTTTTTCAAATATTCTTTGCCTTTTTATCTGCTCTCTCTCCTTTCTTTCTCTCCCACAGTGTACATGTTGGTCTGCTCTATGTTGTCCTGCACATCCCTTCAGCTGTGTTCACTCTTTTTTCTTTCTGTTCCTCAGATTCAAAAATGTCCATTGGAAAATTAATATTTCTTTAGTATGATTATGTGCTAGTCATTGTGTTGAGTGCTTTAATCTGTCATCGTAGTTGATACTCACAACAATCTTATGGGTTAAATACTTTTTTATTTCAATTAGAAATTAAGCAACAGAGGTTCAGAGAGTTTAATTTTATTAAGGCCACTCAGCAACTAGCCTGGCTAGGCTAATCTCCAGGTTGATTTATAGCCAAACTCATGCTATTAGGCAGCTAGAATTGAGATCAGGGGTAAAATAGGATGAGAACATCAATGTGAATATGGTTTATAACATTTAGGTTCTTCATTATAAAGGCCATTCAAGAGGAACTTATGAACAAAGGGAGAATTATGTAAACAAAGTTGGTACATGGCACAATAACAATATTTCCACAAAACTTCAAAGAGAGACACTAATTAAATCTGACATTTATTTGGTGGAGACTAATAGACAAAGAATTTGTAATAATTTTTCCCAAATGAATAGTGAGAAACATTGATATGTACATGTTGGATAAGAGAAGTATTTGATGCCTTATTTTAGTTAACATTCATCTTTAACACTAATTATATGATAGTTCTTCAAATACAAATAGCAAGTGAGGGATAGGAGAGGAGAGAACAGACAAGAAAAATCCTGATTAGTTGTACAGAGACAAGGGTAATTTGTTGATCTAAAAGAGGATCACTTTTACATGTACTTTCTTTCTACTGCTATTTATCATCCAGGAACACTTCTACAATCACAAAGCTTATTTGAAAATCTGACTTTATACAGTCAAGGTCTCAGAACAAAAGGACCAAACCTATAAACACACTTGCGGTGAACTATTCATAAGGACTACCGATGCCCCAACCAGCCTCTGGGATCTCAGCCCATTGTTATTCCAAGCGATATGACACATGATATCAGGTAACATGTAACTATTGTTGTGTAACAACAACAACAAAAGAACAGAAAACCTCAGAAGCTAAAACAATAAACACTGATTTCTCACACATCTGCAGGGTCCAGCACTGATACAAACTGGGCTTGACAGGACAGCTTTGATGCTCTCAGCTGGAATCTCAGCTTGGTTAGGGTTTGGTGGATCAAGGCTCAAAAGAGTGACTCAGCTCTGCTTCATGCGTCTCTCATTCTTCTCTGGAATCAGTGGGGCTGGCTCAGGCATGCCCTCAAAATGATGGGAGCAGTACCAGAGGAAAATGAAACATGCAAAGGCTTTTAAGCTCCAGTCTCAGAACTAGCACACTATGTTTTGGCCAAAATAAGTCACAAAATTGAGCTCAGAGTCAGAGTAGAAAAGCATTACAGAGATGCAAGGCAGTGGGCATAGTTATAGTGGGAAGATGGGAATCATTAAGGCCCACCACAGGCCTCAATCACACTGATCTGCTAAAGACTTGGCTCTCAGTTTGGCTGAAAAGAGGTTCCTTGAGGGCAATAACCATATCCATTTTCATCATTTTGTCTTTACAATTACTCTGCAGAACATTAATAGAGTCTTCATTTTGTAGATGAGGATATCAAGGCTCAAAAAGATTAGTTGATACAATTTTCAAAACTGCTTAGAATGATCTGTCCATTCTCATTGGATAGCCCTGGGGAACTGAACTCTTAACACCAATGTCAATTGCTAGCATGCTGTAACCACGACAGGAAAGAACCAGTGCCTCACCACACATTACGCTCCTGATTGTACTGAGTGAGACGTTCCTGGTTGAGGTCACTGTATTCTATGGAGAGCCAGACTTTGAGGAGAAGAAAATATTATGAATACAAAGTATTTTCTTTGTTTCTTGAAGGTAGATCATATCATAGAGTTTGAGGACAGACATTTAGCATGAAGGCTCAAAAGGGGTTGCCAAGCCTTTAGAAAGGACAAAGCACATTTTCCTTTTCATTTTTCCTTTAGAAAGATGGGGGCGAAGGAGTTGCACTGACAGCTGCTCTTGGCTCCCTACTGCAAAACTACCTCCAACCTGCGGATCTTCCTGTGCAGATGGAGGCCAGGATGGTGCTAGACGGTGGGAAGTGGGGCTGTGTCTAGCTCTCCCCAGAGGTGCCATCGTGGTCTCCCTGGGGAAGGTTGGGAAACTATGGGCAGAGTGGAGGAACAAGGCTCAGGAACTTAAATGGTGGGATCAGATATGAGGGCGGGGTCCTGGCCAGCCCCCGACATCCACGGTGCACTATGCCGATAATCCACATCATCCGCCACCCTGTTAGCCCCCCACATGCTGAAGGAAACCAGTTTCAGGTAATTCTAGTCCCATCGCCTTCGCAGGCCAGTGCCATGCTAGTCATGGGAGACGCTGAGACAAATCATAAATGGCCTGACCTTTAAAGAGCTTCCAGAGTACTGAATACATCAGAAGAAGAGAGGAACACAGAGAGAAATGCCATGGGTGCCACAGATTGGGGCAGCAGGCAAGGGTCGCGGGAGGCTACCCAGGAGCAGTGACTTTGTGTGTTTTTTTTGTTTTTGTTTTTTATTGATTAAGTTATTACATATGAGGAGCAGTGACTTTGAAGCTGAAGATTAAATTATAAGCACGAGTTTATCAACCCACATCTGGAAAAGGAACTTTTAGACTGAGAAGATGCTGACCAAATCTCAGCTATTGAAACCCCACAATTCCAAAAGTATGAGCATTAAAGTCAGAACAACTGGTTTGAATTTATCTCTACTGTTTACTCCTCCAACAAATTGCTCATCAGTTCAGCACCAATGGCTCATATGAAGACAAAGGATTCAGAGATGAATTAAGCAGAGCCTTGCCCTCAAGCGATCACAGTTGAATAATCATGGTTAACATTGGTGCAGGGGGTGGTCCTGCACCCACACTCGGTCCCCAGAACTCTCCATATATTGGCTCATTTCATCCACTCCACAACCTGAGAAGCAGCCACGATGGTCACTCTCCCATTTTGCAGGTGGGGAAAATGAGTCACAGAGGGATTAAGAAACTCATGCCTGGCCCCACAGCTGATGGGTGGTAGCATCAACGTGTGAGATGTGAAGTGGCTCTGGAGCCCCCACTTTTCAGCACTTCCTCATACAGGGAGCTGGACAGTTAGTAACCATAACCCGATGTCAGAAGTGCTATGAGTGTTATGATACAGTTAGTGTACTTGATGCCTGGGGACAACAAAGGAGAGTAAGCTGGGTGAGGTGTTGTCAGCAAGGATTTCTTAGAGATGGTCCCTGAGCTGAGTTCTGGTGAGGAGGTGGGGGAAGGTGTGCCCAGCAAGAGGAGCATGTGAAAAGATGCTGGGGGGGGGGGTGTGAGAGCAGAGCTTCTGTCCTGCAGTGTGGGAGGGACAGGGAGAGAAAAATGGGAGGGAGCAGGATGTGGTTGGAGAAAGGAACAAGACCCAGATCCTGAAGGATGTTGGGCACCATGTTAAGGGGCCCTGACTGTCATCTGAGGGCAGCAGAGACTGTCAAAAGGGTCACGCTGACTACAGCGTGAAGAACATAGTGGGAGAGGGGATGGGTGGTAACTGAGAGCAGAGAGACAGTTGGGGGCCACCAAGGAAGTCCAGCAGCGGTTACTAGTGTCTGAAAGTAGACTGAGCCAATGGGGATGGAAAGTCTGAGAACTATTAACATTCAGAGGAATGAAAGAGTAAGAAGAGGAATCAAGAGTGCCTCCTGGGTCCTAGTCTGGATGGCGGTGGGTCAGGGTGGATGCAGCAGACCCTGAGGAGGAAGACCTGGAAGGTACCAACATTTAAGAAAGGGCATAGGAAGCAGAACCCAGAGGCAACTGACAAAAGGTGAACAGAGAGGAAGGAGGAAAACAGCAAATGTCTGCCCAAGGAGCCAAAATCATTGAAGGTTAAGGTTTTAAGTCAGACACCAAGAATTTCCTTCCAAATATCTAAACAATGGTGCTGTCCCTTGTGGCCCAGTCTCATTTTTTCCAACCTTCATTTTCCAAGATTTCCGTTTCACTGCCCACTCATTTAGTATGTTCAATTAATTTCTCAATATCTTTGTTTACTCATCACTGCTCCCTGCACACAGAAACATAATAGGATGAAGGAGGAGGTTCTGCTGATTGGTATTTGTAATGTGCTGAGGTTGATGAATGAACCGATAAGCACACCATCACCATCACCAATAATAACAGCAACCTTTATCATGAAATGAGAGTCTCCTGTATTGTTTATTGAGCAGCTATTATGTACCAGGTGTTGTGGTGTGCGCTTTACACGCATGGCAAATAAAAAGGGTAGAAATGACATTTCTCTTTCATATAGGGAGAAAATAAGGCCTGGGAAGTTAAGTAAGCAGATGGAGATCAGGCAGTAAGTAAATAGCAATGGGGCTTATGTGTACTTACCCACCACTAGGAATCTTCAGGTAGCCCTAGGAAATGTGTTTGCACCTCAGTGACTCCCTCCCTTGATATCCTTGCTATGGTTTATGGGGAGAGGAGAAGTTTTGTGTGGGGAGTAAAGAGTAGGGAGGGAGCAGAGCAAAGGAAACAAAAAGAATTAAGTGGATTTGGGTCAGAGCATTACTGTTCCCAAGTATTTTAAGTTTAGTCCTACCCTCAAACGCTCTGTCCCACATAGACCCTTTCAGAAATGAATAAGCACCCGAATGGTTTTCTTGCTTGCCAGAAAGATTTATCCCAAGAAACAGGACACGCTGAAGCAAAACTTCCTGGCCAGCTTTCCTTAAACACAACTTACAACTCATTTATTCATTTAACAAATCTTTACCAAGCAACAACTGGAATGGGTCGAGTCCTAGGGGTGCATGGTGGACATGATCAAGCACAGCAGCCTGTGTGGGGAAGAAGGGCAGAGGGTGCCCTTCTTGAGTTGTCTTTGTGGAGGAGACTTGAAGGCTAGAAGGGTGGAGGGGAGGTGAAAGGCCTTCAGCAGAGGGTTGAGCCAAGGCCTCTTGCTCTCACTCTGCGTTCTCAACACTTCTCCCCGCCTTTTTGTCTTGCAGTTCAAACTTCCCCATAAAAATCTAGGGAAGGCTTGGCTGGCTGGAGCTCCCTCGCTGTGTCCTTCTGCAACTTTTGTAGGTGTCTTCAGGAACAGGTATTAGTAGGTAACTCAGCCTGTCTCCTTCTAGTCTGAGCTCTCTGCAGGAAGGGGAGGAGTCATTTAGCTCCGTGTCCCTGGTGCCAGCACAGAGTAGGTCTTTGATAAATGCAGGGCAATGCCTATAGCATGCTGGAGTGGGTTTCTAAGGACCCTTTAAATAGTCCTGAGCAACACTGCCCATTTAACCACTTCACCATTCCTTTCTAGGAAGGTAGCTGCATATAATAGAAAGATTGGACACTGCATGGGAGAACGTATCTGCCAATGTTATCTCCAATAAGGGCCTAATCTCCAAAATTTATAGGAACTCATACAACTTAACAAAAGGAAGATAAACATAAACAATCCAATCAAAAAATGGACAAAGGACTTAAATAGATACTTTTCCAAAGTGGAGATATAGAGGCTAAGAGACATATGAAAACATGCTGAAAGTCACTAATCATCCTAGAAATGCAAATCAAAATGACAATGATGTACCATCTCACACCTGTCAGAATGGCTATCATCAACAAATCAACAAATGACAAGTGCTGGAGAGGATGCAGAGAAAAAGGAACTCTCATGCACTGCTGATGAGAATGCAGACTGGTGCAGCCACTGTGGAGAACAGTATGGAGTTTCCTCAAAAAATTAAAAATAGAACTCCCACTTGACACAGTGATTCCACTTTTAGGAATCTACCTCAAGAAATCAGAAAGGACATAGGCACCTCTATATTCATAGCAGCACAATTTACAATAGCTAAGATTTGGAAACAGCCTAAGTGCCCATCAGCAGGTGAGTGGATTAGAAAACTGTGGTATATCTGCACAATGGAATACTATGCTGCTGTAAAAAAGAAAGAACTCTTACCATTCATAACAGCATGGATGGACATGGAGAGCATTATACTAAGTGAAATAAATCAGTCAGAGAAAGATAAATATCTTGCTCATTTGTGGAATATAATGAACAACATCAACTGATGAACCAAAATAGAGCCAGAGATAGAGAAGCATTGAGTAGGCCATCAAACATCAGAGGGAAGATATGGGAGAGGGCAGGGTAGGGGGAATAAGAGATCAAGCAAAGGATTTGTATGCATGCATATAAGCATAACCAATGGACACAGACACTAGGGGGGTGAGGGCATGTGCTATGGGGTGGGGTGGCCAGGGAGAGGTCAATGGGGGGAAAAGGAGACATATGTATACTATATGCAATGTTTTAAACAATAAAGAATTTTTTTAAAAAAGATTGGAGGCCAACCTATGCCAGAATGACTTAAGTATATCACTTAGGGCTTCATTTTCCTCTCGCCAAAGGCAGGCGAGACCAGCACTGTGGGTTTGGTACTGCAGAGGACTTATCAAAGCCCACGGGCAGGATTGTTTGTGCTAAAGCAAGAACAAGGTCAGCCTAGTCCTGCAGGCAAGATGACACAGAGAGAGACAGTCTAGAAGGGGAGTGACAAGCACATCTAGTCTTTATTTTGATTGCCTCTAACCTACAAAACATTCATTGGATGCTTCATTTTTCAACAAAAACACAGTTCAAAGTGCCTGGCATAGAATTCAATGGTAGCAAAAATAATAATATTTATCAGTTACAAAGAACTTTAATTTTCAAATGGCTAAAAGGATCACATGGCTCCAAAAGAAAAATGGTGTAAGAGGTACACTGAGAAACTTGCCCACTCATGCTTGCCTCTGCCCCATTTTCTTCTCCTGCTCTCTGACCCATGATCATTAGTTTCTCAACTATCCTCCCGGTGTTTCTTTATGCAAATACAAGGAATTTTGTCATGCATCTTCGGTATCTATAGAGATGATCATATGATTTTTCTCCTTAGGTCTATTTTGATGAACTGTCTTTTGTTCTTAGAATAAGCGGCACTTGATCATAAAGTATTGTTCTGTTAGTGTGCTGCTGCATTCTGATTGCTAATATTTTATTTTATTTTGGATTTATGCACCGATATTCATGTGTGAGAGTCATTCATCATTGCTTCTTTTTACAGCGTCAGTTATCAGTGCCATCCTTGCTGGATAAAAAGAATTTGGAAGTTGTTCTTCATTGTCTATGTTCTGAAACAATTTAAATAATGAGCTTATCCACTCTTTAGTTCAATTTGCCTGGGAAACTTCTAACCCTGGTGCTTCTTAAAAATTTAACTCCTTTATAATTTTCTCTTATGTTTTCTATAAAAATTCGCTTATTTAGATATTCTGGAATTGGTTTCAGTAAATAATATTCTCCTAGAAAAGTATCGACTTTTTTTAAATAAAATTATGCAAAATTGTTTTTAGAATTCCTTTGCTTCTTGCATTATTTCCTTCTTGTTATTTATTTACTGATTTATTGCATTTGTTCTCTCTTTATTGGTTTCTGAGAATGCTTACCTATTTTACTGATTTTGCTCCAAAGATCCAGGAATTCATTTATTTACTCTGTCTCCCCCAACCCCTATTATTCCTTTTATTTTATTTTTGTTGTTGTTCATTTTGCTTACTTTGAATTTTTTTTTTTTTTGCTAATTTTTGAGGTGATTCTCAGTTTCATTTCTTTCATACCTATATAACTATTTCTTTTCTCTTTTAGCCCTTGACATTTTCTATGGGTGTTACTTTAGTTCCAGCCTCTAGATACAGAACATACTATGTAGTATTTTCATTATCAATTTAATTTACAGATTTTTAAAATTCTGTAATTTAGATTTGTTCTTTCCCTTTAACCCAGAAGTTGTTTACACGGCAACTGACTTAAAATTCTGATTTTTAATTTATTTTTAAGTTTACTGCACTCTGAACAGCAAATTATTAGTTTTGAAATTTATTGTGGTTTTCTTTTTTAAAATTTTGAAATTTATTTGTGGTGGTCAATGGTCTGGTCAATTATTGTGGTTGTTCCATGGCACTCAAAACAAAAATATATTCCCTATCTTCAGGGCACAGAGTTTGATTTATATCACATATGCCTTTGTGTTTATGTTGATGTTATCTTTTGTGCCCTTAGTTAATTTAGGTTTAACTGATCTGAGAGAATGTGTTGCCATCTCCTGAGATGTGGAAAGACTGAGCAGGAGCCAGTTCCAGAGGCTTCTTACACTATCTTATTTTTTTATTCTTTTTTGTTGTTGTTGTTGCTCTGATTGGGTGTTTTTTGCTTCCTTACATTCCACATTGCTGATTTGATTCTCAGCTACATTTACTCTACTGTTGATTCCCAATAAATTATTCTTTATTCTCCAGTTAGTGTATCCTTCATTTCTTACTGGTTCTTTTTTATGGGTTCCATGTACTTTTTCATGCTGTTGGAGTTCTCACTAAGTTTCTTGAAATTTCACTAAGTTCCTTGAGCATCCTTATAACCATTGTTTTTTGTTCTTTTAAAATATATTTTTATTGATTTCAGAGAGGAAGGGAAAGGGAGAGATAGAAACATCAAAGATGAGAATCATTGATTGGCTGCTTCCTGCATGCCCCCTACTGACAACTGAGCCTGCAAACTGAGCATGTGCGCCCTGACCAGGAATCAAACCATGACCTCTTAGACAATAGGTCAAAATACTCAACCACTGAGCCATACCAGCTTGGCATAACCATTATTTTGAAGTCTGTATCTGGTAGTTTGCTTGCCTCCATTTCATTTAGTTCTTTTTCTGGAGATTTCTCCTGTTCTTTTGTTTGGAACCTGTTTGTTTCTGCATTTTGGCTGCTTCCCGATGTTTGTTCCTATGTATTCAGTAGACCTGCTACATCTCCCAGATGTGGTCAAGTGACCTTGTGTCCTTCAGAGTCCAGTGGCACAGCCTCCTTGTTCACCCAAGCTGGGCACTCCAGGTGCATTCCCTTGTGTGGGCTACGTACACCCACCTGTTGTAGTTAATCTTGGATTACTGTTGACATGTCCATGAGAGAAATTGACCTAAGGCCAGTCGGTTGCAAGGACTGGCTGCAACCACTATAGAGGATCAGCTGTGCAGAGGCCCACCCCATGGAGTAGGACTTATTTCAGTGAGTCTTTGGTGCCCACTGAGTCTGTCCCTTGAGTGTGTTGCTTGTGGAGGTGCTTAGATGGTGCTTCAATGTGACCTGAATCTGTCCACCAGGTGCATAGGCTTTGGGTCCTTTCAGGAGGTACAGGCCAAAATCAGCCACCCTTTGTGTTCTGCCCGGGACCACCAGGCATGAACTACAAAGCTATCTACAAATGGTTGCTACTTGTGCTGGGTTTGGAGGTGCCCAGAAGAGGCCAAGCTTCAAACTAAGGTTGGTGTCCACTAGGGCTGCGTCTGGGGCCACCTAGAGAGGCTACAGGACACACCAAGGCCAGATGCTGCCTATTTGAAACACGTGAGGAATATCTGAAGCATGAGCCAAGATAGGCCATTAGTATGGAAAAGCCACTGGAAACAGCTTGGGTGGGCCCCCAATTTGGTGGATCAGCATCTCGGGAAATCACCAGGGTGGGGAGAGTGGTGATAGCCAAGTTGATAAAGACTCAGATATGGTGCCCATCTGCTTGCTTTGTGGCTAGAAAGCTCAGAAGAGAAACAATGGCCTCTGTCAGCACTTTTGTCTGGGAGAAAGCTGCCCTTCCAGTTCTCTCCCTGATGTCAGACATTTCAGTACCTCCCTATATGTCCCTTTTGAGCTGATGCCCCAGTGCTGGAACTCAGGGAGTGAGTCCTAATAAGCCCATGAGTGTGAGCTTTTCAAGAGGAAAGCTTGTGACTCCAGCAGCCTCCATCTCTCTCAGCCACAATCACTGCTATTTTTATTATTATTGATTTATTTCAGATAAAGAGAGAAACGGCAATTTGTTGTGTCACTTATTTATGCATTCATTGGTTGCTTCTTGTATGGGCCCTGACTGGGGATAGAACCTGCAACCTTGGTGTATCATGAGGACACTCCAACCAACTGAACTACCCAACTAGGGGAGGTCTTTTCCTGACACTGAAACACTGGGATGAGGGGCCTGATGTGGGACTGGAGCCCTCACTCCTCAGGGGGTACCTCCACAGATGAAATATCCCTTTCAATTTTTATCTACCACAGGTAGGTGTAGGACCAGCCTGTTCAGCAACTCCGCCCCTCCTACCAGTCTTCATGTGGCTTCTTACTTATATCTTTAGTTGTAGTACTTCTGTTCAGCTAGGTTCCAGGTGGTTCTGAATGATGGTTGTTCTGTAGTTGAGTTGTATTTTTATGTAGTTGAGGGAGGATATGAGTACCACACTTACCTCTGCTGCCATTTTGACTGAAAGCCAATAAGGTATACTTTTTTATTCCTGAACAATTAAGCTAGAGAGTAAGTTCACTTTTAATATGATTAACATATCAAAATGACAGAAAACTAAAATTCTACATGAGATTAATCCTTCTTGGGGCTGTATTTTTAATAGGCATCTCCCATGCACATGACCTTCATTCTTTGTTTATGGATCGTGGGTGTCAGGGGTGGAAACAGGCACTTTCCCAGGACAAGAAGGATCTAAAGATAGCCAATGGGAAAGAATATTAATCAATCCTCAGGGGAGAAGATGAGCATTAAAAACCAGCACATGAAAGGGTGAGTCTCACATATTTCTTGTATCTAAGGCCAGCTCTGAGAGCCTTTCTCTCTTGCCAAAAGTGATCTAACATCTCCCTACATAGCTTGGCTTTAGATGGCAAGATTTTTTTTTCTTCATTCCATACTTATTCCAGTAATTATGAAAAGAGAAAGTAGTTTATGACATTTGGAAGGAGACTGACCCAGTGTATCAACTTTACTAAGGAAGGACATAATGGTTTTGGCAAGATAAGAGAATTTCATTCTGAAATTGTAAAGATGTCCTATCCCAGTGAAATTACTTGGCTTGCCAAGTCAAAGTGATGTAACTTGCTAGGGCAGGGACCTAACCCAAATGACTAGATGTGGTATTCCTGTACAACTCCATAGAGAGGCTTTAGAAAACTCAGGTTAGGGAACCTGATTCTGATGCTAGAGCTAGTGTTGTTCCACTTGGTTTCATTCATGATGATCCAGCAAGAAGAGGTCAATAAGCAGCCTTGGAAACCCTGTCCTCTAGTTGTATAGAATCTCTACAAAGAATGAGAACAGAAACACTGATCTTTCTCTCAAATCAGGGCGTCAGGAAAAGATTTGTCCCACAAACCGCCTACTTTGGGGTCTGCAGCTGAAACTGAATAAAATGCATTCCTATCATCTTAACGAGCAAATTGATCTTCCAAGCCTTCCAACTTAGAATTTGGTAAATTCCAAATAAGGATAATTGCAGGTGAAAAAATGGGATGAATTTCTTGGAGAATTTCTCACCTTTCCCAATTTCCCTAGTTTTCAAGAGATGGAAATGATTTAGTTGTGGCCTAGCTCAGGTTCAAGGGAATTGTTTCAATGGTATCTCCAGGCCCACTGACTAAATGTTCTTATTTGCAAAATAAGATTCTGTTTAGAAGGAGGTGTGGGCAATTCATGCTTTACAGCATAGGTTATCAGGAGCCTCCTCTAATACCAAGTGAGCAAGTTGAGCTGGGAATTATCTCATCTGGTTTAAATTCAAGTCATAAATGACAAGGTATCTGATAAAAGTGGTGTAAGTGTTAAAAAGGGTAAATTTTGCATGAAACTGAGTGTATTCTGAGAACCAAACACCCTCAGAACTGCAGGTTTCCTGGGGCCTCGGAGATCATTTAGTTTAAGCCATACATCAAATTGCTCCAAATAACCTTTGGATGCTTTAAACAGGCTTCTCTTCCTATTGAGGAACACAGGTTATCTGTAGGGTATCTATAATTTACATATTACCCAGAATCCATCTGATTCAGTAGAAAGAAAAATACCACACTATCTTAGTTTTGGTTATTTAGTTAAAAGAACAGAAAACCAGTGAATTTAAATCCTTTTTCATGGGGTTTATTGGAGGGAAAGCATAGGTTTCATGGGAAGTGGGAAGACATCAGATGGTATTCCTCTCTCTTCTCTCTCCTCATTGTCTGTAGTCTCTGATTCTCTCTATAATTAGCAACTTTCTCCTGTTTGCAGCTTCCACTTCAATATTACTTTTTGGCTCTGATGGAGGACACCTTTTATATATAAACATTTACCCTTATTTTTGTCATCATATCCTATCTTCTCTGTGGAGAACCGGCCATAGTGATTGATTTGGCATTGGACCTGACCTGACCAGAGCCAATAGATATGATGAGACTTTTGCAGAGACTACTAAGAGATGGATGTGGATGGGAGAGCATCTGAGGTTGGACCTGTCTACACCATCCTGCCTCTGTGAAACCTAGACAATGTCAATACAGCAAATAAGCAAAGGGATGAAATGAAGCTAAATCCCGATGGCAGTTTTTGCAAACTGAATCCTAGCTATAACATGAAGCCAGTCCTACTCTTCAGCTTCATGAGCCAATAACTTTCTTGCTTAAGACATTTATGAACCAGGGATTCTGTCATGTATAATCCCTAAGATCCCAACTGATAGAGCTATGATAGGTCAGTAGGCTTCCCTCTGAGCCAGCCAACCCCATCCCTCCACATGGCCTGTACCTCTAGTTTCCTGACTGGCCTAGTTAGTAAGGGCAAGGTTAGGGAGGAGTGAAGTTTAATGTGGTATGTAGGACTATCCTTTTCAGATGTAATTGTAGGGCAGAGGGAGAGGAAATAATTAACCTCCTGCATTTATATTCATTAATTAGAGTCCCCAATCTGATAATTAGCCTAATCATATTTTTTGTTTTGCCTTCATAAAGGTCATAAACTTTAAAATATAATAACGTGCAGCAATTACTTCCAATTTCATCAATGTTTGTGCTGTTTTCTCATAAGCGATTCTAAAGGGAATTTAAAAAACAATGGGTCTATTTCATTATTATTTTCTTGTGGACATGCTAACATTTTAATGTTTTAGGTGTGCCAACTTCAATTTTAACACTGAAGAAGACAGAGTGGCTTGGAGGTTCATGTGTAAGTCATAAATGAAAATGTATCTGCTGCTTTACATTATACTTCTTCATTATGAGAATATTTAACCCAATTCCTTGATTTAAAAATATCTCCACTTTAATCTCATAATGCAAATAATCATTCTCTTTTAAGACATCCAACTTATTTCAGCAAAAAATTGTGATTCTCAAGCTCAGAACCTGTTGCTTAGCCAAGAGTTATACAGTGAAGTTGTTCATTGCTCCAACTGAAATTCAAAATTGCTTAGGAAGGTCAAGAGCATGATTTTCACATATATGTTTAAGTACCACAACCATTTCATAGGAATAAGCCAAGTTCCACCAATGTACTCCTGTGTTGACATCACAAGCAGTCAGGTGCAGCCTGGAGAGAGAGAGGGCTGGCTCCCTCCCCAGCTGTAGTCTCCTGTCTGACATCGGCAGGTTACATTTGAGCTCTGTAATTCTGTTTCTTTCCAAAGAAAGGACTGACTTTATACTTTATAATCATTTTTACCCCATAGTTTAAATGGGTTATTAAATCAGGTGGTATATGTAAGGCATATAATAGATACTCAAAGTTATTTACCAGCCGTAACTTAAGGTGACAAATAATTGTCCTTCATAATAGAAACATTCGTAATTCATGAGTGTTCATTGCCTACCAGTTGTCAACATTGCCATAAACCTTCCATAGTTATAAAATTAAATCTACCTTTTTCATGAATTGAAATGTTAATGCCCTGTTAAAGCGACTAGAAGGTCTCTTTCTGCCACTAATTGGCTCTGTGACCAGGTTCAAGCACTCAACCAATGCCAGCTTTGCTTCTGCATTTTGAAAAATGACAAGACTGGGTGGCTGGCCCTGGGTGAATTTAGGGTCCCTTCCAGCTCTACCCGTCTTCCTGTGAACCTGAATCACATGGGGTAACTGCATCCTGACACTAAATGAATCCATAGTCTTCTCAGAAGAAAAACTGCTGCAATTTAAAACCAGTCTCCCAAACAAATATCAGCCTCAGAAAGAGAGAAAAAGAGAGGGGGGAAAGGAGAGAGAGAAAGAGAGAAAGAGAGGGAGGGAGGGAAATATGCCAGTTCAAGAATTCATATGTTCAGATTTCAATTTTAAAATCTCTAAAATTTCTCAAAATTTCAAGATGTGTTTTGTAACATGGGTGTAGTTAAAGCAACGTGTGTTGCAGGGCCTGGTAGACACTTATCCATTAGCTTATAATCTGCTGCTGCACATAGAAAGCTCCAAGCCCAAGTTGGCCTTAGTTATCAGAAATCCTAATGACTGGGATATGTCTATTTTTCTGAAACTGCAGATCAGACTTGTCTAATTAACTATTCCTTTGGTATTTATTTGAAACCAACCGCACATTTCTTGGCCTCTTCACATACGAATGATGCCAACTCCTACACAGTTCCATGCAGTTCTTACTCAGTTCTCACTCTGCCCAATTTTTTTATCCTCCCTTCCAGTACCTCATAAATGGTGAACATTTCAGAAATGATGATCCCATTAGAAAGAGGTGTCTGCATGTTCATCTGTAAGGCATTTGAAGGAAAAATTCAAAAGATGCCTTCACCCAACAGTAGGGAAAAACGGTGCATAAAGAAGTGTCTAATGGACACAGCAACAGAAGACACTGCTTTGTGGGAAGAGCCCGGGTTCTCTCTGGCAGGTGGCATGCCATGCATGCTGCTGGCTGGGCAGTTCTCGGGGGCTTGCTCCATTGCAAATGCAGAAAAAATAAAACTGCTTATTGATTTTCTAAGAGATCTGTAATTAAGTATGACATTCTAACAGACAAAGGTTTACCAGGGCTGAACAGTCGGATTTAAGGGGTCTTAAAATGGGATACTACTTAATTGATACAAATGTCATCCTTCGGATGGCAAAATCTCAGGGCTCTGATGTGCGCGCGCGCACGTGTGTGTGTGTGTGTGTGTGTGTGACTACACATGTGTGCACAATTAGCTCTAAAGTGTTAAGTGGTATATGCTCATTTGAAATTGTATCGAGCTTAGAAAGACAAAGGTCGCCACCTTACATTCAGATGCCTTGGGCGAGCAAGAAAAATATGTCAAGACCCAGGTCTCACTACTAAAGCTGGAGTTGAGGAATGCCCTCCGAATGCCTTCAAGTCAACATTAGCTATGACAGAAGCAAGACTATTATTTAACAGTAGCAGCAAATGTCAAAAACAAACTGTGCCTGGCGTTTTGACAAGGCGCTACTGAAAGAGAAGCACTTCTTCAGCACTTGTGTAACCGGGGAGAACTTGACAATTACTATCCTGAGGTCTGGTAATGCGATGCACGGCTGCTTGGTGGTTTCCTTCTGATACATATGAAAAGGGTAGGCAGGTGGCGGACATGGGCAAAAAGAATCCGAATCGCTGAGGCCTTAAGGGAAGAGCTGATGCATTAGAAATCAGGTGCATTATGGCTAATTAAAATGTAACTCTTTCTCAGGACACTGCAGTCTCATGGTGGTGACATTGTAAAGTGTGAGGACAGAGCCATCATCCCTCGTCAAAAAGAAGATACTGACAAAAACCTATCTCCTATTTCCCACTCCTTCCTTCCCTCTGGTGCCCACGTGCCATCCGGTGGCACCTTGCCTTCCCTTCCTGAGAAAACACCCCTGTCCTGGCCAGGCCTCCAGCCCAGTTATCAATTACACAGCATAAGGTCACCAGCCATCCTGGCCCTGCATGCCTTAGCCCCGCTCCCTGTGGATGAACCTGAGGAGCACGGCTGTGCCAGGTGGCAGCGGGCACCAAGGACCCAGGGGTTGTGCTGCCCTTCACTTGGACAGAAACATCAGGAGTATCCGCACACCGACGAAAGGCTAATGTGCTGGCTCATGCCATCCTCCGAAGTAAAGAAACAGCGGCAGGAAAGGAACTGATACTCATGGCTGTCCGTTTACATACCATCGCCTTTACTGTTACAGCCCTCAAGGAAAGGTGGTCGTGTGTCTTCATGTTACACAGGTCAGAAAGCTGGGGAGACCCGCCCAAGGAACTCAGCCGCTGTTCAGGTCTGGAGTCTGATTCCAGGGCCGACTCTCTCCTGGCTCTGCCAACATTCCGATCACATCGTGATCAGCTGCTGGCTTCTTTTTCAGTCCAAGTCTGACAGGACATTAACCACGGGAATGCTGTGACTGTGGTCACGCAGCAGCCCCGATGTGCAGGCTTCCTAACCTAAGGGCACCCTCAGGGCCGCTCTGCATGCTGCCTAAGCAAAAGCACATCTAATTCTAGGCTTCATGGGAGCCAGCGAAATTCCCCAAGAGAAGTAAATCCCCTTGTAAGTCCTGCCTCCCGCCACCTCCTCCCCTGACATCTTCACCCCTTCAGAGTGCGGCCACCTGTCTGTCTATGTGGTTTCCTGTTCTTCCCACCCAGAGAGCAATGCCCTCATCTCCTCCAGCTGAGTCGGACCCTCCCTTCACAGCCAGTCAGCACCTGTGCCCAGCCTTTCGGAGGCCGGTCCTGACCACGTGTCTTACTCTTCCAGACTCCCTCCGACACGCCCATCTGCATGGACCCACAAGGCCAGTACTCGAGTCTTAGGGGGCACATCCAGGCTACACCACTCCGCACAATAAATCAGACTCTCACACTGAACTTTTCAAAAGGTCAGAAGTCAAAGCCTGTTTCAAAAATTTATCTCCTTCTATTCTGCCCGATTTCCATATGGGACTGTGCGTGTGGAGGCTGCAGCAGAACAGTTATGGGGAGGCGGGCGGCCCAAGGCCCAGCATTCACTGAGGGCTGAAGTCGTTCGGCTTTCTAAGAATGTTGTTATTAATTCCTAAAACCCAGACTCCATGGCATATGTCTGCAAAGTCAGGGTGTATGTGTGTCAGCAATGCCCACAGTGCCAAGTCTTTCCTTTCAGTGACAGCCTTGGAAATACGTTGGAACGGCATGTGAGAAACCGCTTGCAGGAACTTGCAGAGACGGCACAGTGTGGGGGCAAGGAGAGTCCT
Source organism: Murina feae (assembly GCA_004026665.1). Classification (NCBI taxonomy): domain Eukaryota; kingdom Metazoa; phylum Chordata; class Mammalia; order Chiroptera; family Vespertilionidae; genus Murina; species Murina feae. The sequence continues at coordinate 64,849 of PVJC01001176.1, forward strand.
GGGTCACTGCGGTGAAGTCAAACCAGAGTCTGAAACCCTGTCTTGCCATTCAGAAAAACGTGGACAGCTGTAAACTGGCCAACATCCACAGCATCCCCAAGGGAGTGGTGGGGATGTCCCTAGGAGGCACCAAGGAAATGCTTGGGTCTTTCCTGTCCCTCACGTCACCTTTCAGAGGTTAAAAAAAAAAAAAAAGTGAGTGAGCCCCTTCTTCCCTTCCCACCACTCCAGGACTGGAGTACAGTCTATAGTTTATGTATTTTAAACACTGTAATTTTAATTTTACCACCTGAAACTATACTTTATTTTCTTACAGTGGTGTTCACTGTAAGAAACATATCCTCCTGGGAAAGAGTGCTACAAAACACAACGCCAGCTGTGTGAGACATTATGTGGCTGCTATGCATGGTGCTCCTGTCCTCGGGGGAGGCCTTACACATCCCTGTCCCCTTGCAGGGAGTTTGGGGCCAAAGGAGCAGAACTAATCCCAACAAATTTTAAGGCTCACTAGTTTATTTTTTCTGGGGTAAAATACTGAACCTTCTCAACTTTGCTACATCCCACATAATAAAACCCTAATGTGCTAAGTGTCTGGTCATCTGGTCATCCATTCAACCAATCAAAGTGTAATGTGCTAATGATATGCTAAGACCACTCAACTGCTCACTATGACATGCACTGACCACCAGGGGGCAGATGCTCTGACTGGTAGGTTAGCTTGCTGCTGGGGCCCAGCCAATTTGGACTGAGTGAGATTAGCCAGACATGCCCTGGAGCCCTCCTGTGGTCCCTTCCCAGCTGGCCAGCCTCCCACATCCTCCCTGGCCCCAATTTCGCACCAGTGGGGTCCCTTGGCCTGACCTGCACTCTCTCAATACGGGACCCCTCTGGGGATGTCAAAGAGCTGATTTTGGCCCGATCCCACAGGCCAGGCCAAGGGACCCCACTGGTGCACGAATTCGTACACTGGGCCTTTAATATTTTATATATAACTTGGAAAGAATTACTTCAACATATGCTGGCCTGCTTTCTCTTGTACAGGCATATTGACACACACTAGATCTCAGGCATAAAAATTCCACAGAGATTTGTCTTTACACAGATCTTAAACATCACCCTCCGTGTGTCAGTCTGCAGGCTCCCCAAGCCTGAGAGCAGCCGCAGCCAGCTGCTCCGGGGTGATGGGGGGCGCCTCATCTCTGTAATGCAATGCTAGAAAACCCCAAGCTTTTGTAGAAGCAGAAAGAATTGTTTCAAAACAGAACTGCCACTGTCACACTTTGGTTGAGCAGACATTCCCAGAAGATCTAGGAATGACATGTGATGAGTATAAAGGGAATAGAAAAGAGTTTCATTCAGTGGCAGAAATTCCCAGGGAATGCATTTTAGAAACTTTTCTTCTAAAACAAACAGACTTAGCCCTTGAGTTCTTTCCTTCCTCTGTCTACTCAATTGCTCATCACAAT
>PVJC01001176.1:66414-99530 GCA_004026665.1 Murina feae
CCTCAGCACCTGAGCAGTTACAAGCCCTGGCATGAGAAAGCAGAACAGGATGCAGTGCACCAGCACACAATTTCAGTTTGAAATCAAAACTGCCCCCTGTTTATGGAAATCCTCCCAGAGGCGGCGGCAGAGGCACGGTGAAAGGGAAACATCACACATACTAGTACATGGCAATCAGTTTTGACACAGGGCTCATCAATAGCCCAGGCTTTCCCAGGCACATCATTATCTATCTGATCTGCCAAATCTGATACTTAACAACATTGTCTTCAGAACAGTTGACATACCCTGGGAAGTCTGTCTTGTAAATCACAAAGAAAGATGACAGGTATCACAGATTTCAGCAGTGATCAAAAAGAAGGGAGGCACACAGGAACAGGCACTAGCACTAGTATCCTTACACTTCCTGGCACAATGAGCTCAGGGTGCTAAACGTATTTTGGGGCGGGGGGAGGGGGGGAATCACTGCCGCAATTTTTATTGAAACCAAGTAAGAGACCACTGACTTCACCTATTTAACTCAGCTCTCAACTAAATGGTTTTAGAAATGTAAAGAAATATGACCAGGCAGATGGCATGATTCTGTGGTATAAAGAAGTAGGGAAGGCTGAGTCAGGGCAGCAGACTCCTGTGACTCCTCTCCCCTATCCTAAATCCATAGAATAAACAGGAAAGTGCTTTTTTTTTTTTTAAAGAAAAAAAATCCACAACTATTCTGCAAATGAGAAGAATCCTCCATAGATTAGACACAAGAACTCCCTGAAAGCAAGAAAACATTGAGAGCAGATAGATGGAGAGAAACTGCAGCCCAAAACACTCAGAAGACTTGCTAAAAATGAAACCAGGGACATTCAAAGCTCAAGGTGGTTGGTGCCGGAGCTGGAAATATCAAGGGCAAATGATCTGGCAAGTTTGAGCAGGTTTCTGTGGAAGCAGTCCTCTGGCCAACCCTCTGCACTTCTACTGACCCACCTCAGACCAGGCAGACAGCACCGTATCTGCCCACCAATGCAAGAGTACGTGAGAGCACTCAGGTCAAAGAGGCAGGGCAGTGTGCCCAAGGCAAACCAGAGCCCTCACACACAGAGACAAGGCCAGTCAGGTTCATCCTGCCCTTGCCCACAGTGGTTCTCTAAAAAAGGGTTTAGAACTTTAGAATGAATATCCTCAGAAAATACAAGACGACAACACACACACACACACACAAAGAGATCTTAAACATTACAATCGTGATCACGGAAGTTAAATTCAACTGATGGTCTGAACACTGAATGGATACAGCTGCAGAGCAACTCATGGAGCCAGAAGAGCCACTGAAGCAATTCTTCCAGAATGTCCCACAACAGAGAACAAGTGCGGGATACACAGGAAACAGAGCAAAAGACCAAAGATCTCTCGCTAGCAAATAAAGAAATTTCAGTCCTAGCCAGTCTGGACCAGTGGATAGAGTGTCGGCCTGAGGACCAAAAGGTCCCGGTCTGATTCTGGTCCAGGGCACGTACTTGGAATCCAGGCTCCTCTCCAGCCCAGGCCCTGGCCAGTGCTCGTGCAGGAGGCAACCAATCAATGTGTTTTTCTCACATGGATGTTTCTGTCTTTCCCTCTCTTCCACTCTCCCTAAAAAAAATCAATGGAAAAATATCCTCGGGTGAGGATTAACAAAAACAAAAAACCAAAAAAAGCAATTTTAGAAACAAAAAAATAGAGCAAGTAAACAAAGGAAAAAAATTGCTCAGAATTAAAGAGATTATATCTGACTGAACAGGATTAACAGAAAAAGACTCACTTCTAAACATTCTGTGGTGAAATTTCAGAACACCTAGCACAGTGAAAAAAGACTAAAAATAAATAAATAAAAGGAGATTAAAAAAAAAACAAACTCTTATTAAAACCTCAACGCAGACAACCTGGTTAGATTGCGCTTCACTTTATGGCACTTCACAGATAGTGCATTTTCATCCATACTGAGGCAGGACCTTCCACCAGCAAGGTTATGACTTGCTGAAGGTTCAGATGATGGGTAGCATTTTTTAAGCAGTATCTTTTAATTAAGGCATTTACATTGTTTTTTCAGATATAATGCTATTGCACACTTAGTAGACTACAGGGTAGTGTAAACATAACTTTTATATGCACTGAGGAAACAAAAAATATTCATGTGATGCGCTTTGTGATACTGGCTTTATCGTGGTGGTCGGGAACCAAACGCAAGGTCTGCCTGCACAATCTGGGCATCTGGGTGTGTCACTTACAGGTCCCGAGACTACAGATGAGCCCTTCCTTTCCGCCTGACCTGAGTCATTCCAAGAAACACTGACACTAGTATTAACAGTCTACCCAGGCCCTGGCTCTCTGCTCCACTGCTGTTCATCTCCACCCACTTCAGTGAACTATGTAAACATGGTTGTTAACATCACACCCTGGACCTCAAGATCTGGAAATGTTGCACTGAATTCCTCTCTGACTATGAGCTCCAAACGTATCACCCTTCCCATTAAAGAGGGTTTTAACCTCCTTAGGACTTGCCCTCCATTTACCTCACCCTATTCTTTTGTGCCATCAGGTCAGCTCTGCTGATTCAACTTCCTTCTCCGACTTGCCTGGACCCCAGGATAAATCTCTTGATCTTTCATTGAACCCACCATTAATTTTTCTCATAGCCTTGGCCCATGTCTATCAGTGAATCCCCAACTAAAATTAATTTACTTCATCACAATTGGCCTAAATTCCTGGGCTACTGAGCCCACTTAAATAGGCCCAACCATGTCAATTGGCTCCAAATTGATCTGATCTCTAATTTCACCTGGGTCCTCGAGGGCCTCAAAACTGTCTAACAATTCCTCATTTGTCATTTCCTGTGTCCATTCTTCATAGATGTTGACCAAATCTCCACCATTCTTTCAAGATTTCTAGCTGCCCCCAGTTCCTGTCACTTGCAATAAATGTCTTACTATAGGATCAGGCTTTTCTGAAATATATTTGTAAGCTATGTGTATACAATGAAAATAGATTAAATGTTAAGATAAAAATAGGTTAGAAAAGGCATTTCTCAACACATCACCGTTCTCCACGGTTCATTATTCCTTCTACCTGCACTTCATACTACCAGCTGGGCTTTGATTGAAACGCATTCCTGCCTTGGCTTCATACATACCACTCTTCTGTTTTCCCTCAGACTTCTGACCACATCCCCTTTATTTCCTTCACTGGTTCCACTGCCAACACACCAGTATGCCTCAGATCTCCTCTTTTCACTATAACATGCTTCCTGGGTAATCTCATCTACTTTCCCACAGCTTCATTTATTACTGCCACATGCTGATGACTCCCTCATTTATATCCAATAACCTTGACTCAAATATCCCACTCTTTATGACTCATCTTTCCCAGATGTACCTTCCACATCTCAACTTCAATACACATCCAACTCATTATCTTTACCCATTCACCTACTTGTCTGCATACTTCTTTTGGCTTATAGAAATACCATCCACTTACTTTCCCAAGAAAGAAAAATTAAGTTATCTTTAATACTTCTTCTTCCTTAATCTTTATACTCCAGTCACCAAGTTCAGATGATTTAATCCAAAATGTAACTCAATGTGTCCATCACTCTTCATTTCCAAAGTCGCCACTCATCTCTCTCTCATCCTCCACCTTATCTTATATGCATTACACCAGTGATCAACAACCTGGGCTGCACATTAGAATCACTTGGGGAACTTTAGAAAATCCTAATGCTTAGGGCACACTCCAGACCAATCATATGAGTCTCTGGGGATTGGAGCCAGGTATCAGCATATTTTTATAGGTTCCCATATTATTCCAATATGCAACCACATTTAAGAATCTTCCAAAACTGAAGACATGAGCCCACAGATTGAAAGTGCACACCAAAAGCTAAGCAAGAAAGATAAAAACAAATCAACAACAACTCAACATGAATAACCTTGAAGATAAAAAATCATGGAAAAGTTCCTGGAGAGAAATACAGATTATCTACAAAGGAAATTACACCAGAAGCAGACTTGTCATATTAGATGACAAGACAATGAGTTAAAAATCTTCAAAGAGCCCTGGTTGGTTTGGCTCAGTGAATAGAGCATTGGCCTGTGGACCCTTCAATCCTGGGTTTGATTACAGACAAGGGCACATGCCTGGGTTGCGGGCCCGATCCCCAATTGGGGGCATGCAGGAAGCAGCCGATCTATGATTCTCTCTCATCGTTGATGTTTCTATCTCTCTTTTCCTTCCTCTCTGAAATCAATAAAAATATATATTTTTAAAAATCTTCAAAGTGATGGGAGCAGGAAAGAAACTGTGAGCCTAGAATTCTATGGCCTGCTAAATTGTTCTTCAAGAATGAAATAGCCTTAGACACACAAGGGTAAGTCTCTGCAGTTCAAAGACCATTATTGAAAGAATTATCTTGCAATGAATATACTCCATTATGCAAGTGAGTGAGTCAAGAAAAACAGAGAGGTATTTAATGATGCTGACTATGTCTGCATTCTATCTGGAAAATACTAGATGTGTGAAATGTATGCATCACTCAAAGATGCCAATGACCTGAAAGATGATAATGTAGTCCTGACCAGTTTGGCTCAGTGGATAGAGCATCGGCCTACGGACTGAAGGGTCCCAGGTTCGATTCCAGTCAAGGGCATGTACCTTGGTTGCAGGCACATCCCCAGTGGGGAGTGTGCAGGAGGCAGTTGATAGATGTTTCTCTCTCATCGATGTTTCTAACACTCTATCCTTCTCCCTTCCTCTCTGTAAAAAATCAATAAAATATGTTAAAAAAAAGATGATCATGTATTTCAGTGCAAATTTTGTAACAAAAGTTATCAGGGTTCTGGCGAATTTTAATTGTTTTCTTGTGTAGTCTCAGTTCAACTCCTCAATTTCTATAACTTTAAATAATAAAAGCAAGAAAGCAATGCAGTAGAGATCATCGTTTCATCCAGGCGCTTGTGTTGATCTCAGCTCCAATTGGAGACCGAGGCAAAAGCAGGGTGGAGAAGACTCAAAACAGTATGAAGATTGCTTCTGGAGTAGTTGTGTGTGTAGAAAGTCATGTAGGACCTAAGACAGTAATCCACCCAAAAGTACAGATCATTGCAGAGGCCAGACCAACAGTGATTAGTGTAAGTATATGGCAGGATATAAATAGATAACAATATGCCTTTTCTTATTAAGGCCAGGCTTTTGTATAAGTAAAATATGTGGCCAACATTTTATGTAACAAAAGAAAAGTAAATCTGTAAATTATCAGAAAAGGAAAATAAACATTTTATATAAATTATAGAGGGCAGTTACAATGAAAATCCATTACTTTTCTAACTCAGGTTTACAAAATAAAGTCAATGCTGTGACCTGCTAAGAGGACATAAACACTTGGCCCTTTCAAAAAACAGTGGTCAAAGAGAAAATGTTGATGTCATGGCTTGTTCTTTGTTCTTAACTGGAGCTGAGTCTCCTTTCATAGTCTTCTATAAGTAGTGGTAGTTTGGCAAGATTTTCATCAGGAAACCCAGCTGCAGTGCCTGGGGCTGTGGCTGCTCAGTCTGTGCCTGACAAAGGCAGTCTACACCACAGGTCACTGTATTCTCAGGGATGACTTCACATGTATTTAGCTTGCAACAAGCCCCAATAATACAACCATTTATCAATATTGTGTTTTAGCCTATATATATGCTTTTGATTCAATAACATTATTAGCTCCTATTTTCAAGGTTTGGGAATAACAGCCAATTTCTTAGGTTTGGGTTCTGTATCTTGTGTTAGGAGTGACATTATCAGGGTTGACTTTATTTTGTAAAGCTGAGTTAGAAAAGTGATGGATTTTCATTGTAACTGCCCTCTATAATTTATAGAAAATGTTTATTTTCCTTTTCTGATAGTTTATAGATTTACTTCTCTTTTGTTGTATAAAATGTCCACAAAAAAAAAAAAAAAAAAAAAGATGGTGGCATAGGTAAACATCTGAAATTGCTGCCTCGCACAACCATTTCAAAACCACAACGAAAAGAAAAAACGGATACTAACCAGACCCACAGGGAGGCTGGCTGAGTGGAAATTCTACAACTAGAAAGAGACTGAGACTCAGAGGAGGTGCAGAAGTAAAGTGCAGAGGTATGGAGGCGCGTGGAAAGGGCTGGCGACTAAGGACACAGTTGTCTTTTTCAATTTGGAGAGAGTCACAAGCTCCCGACAGCTCTGAACTCCAGTTCCAGGTGAGTTTCTGGGGATCCAGACTCATATGGGGAGAAACTGGACTCTCTGGCACCGGAAGGAACTCCAGAGCAGCTTTCTCTCAGTGGTGCCTGAGACACTGGGACCCGGTGCCTCTAAGGGCAGGGCTGAGAATCAGCCATAGCTGTTTGCTCCACCCTGTTGATTCCCCAAGACCCCACCCCACCTAAGCTGCACACAGAGGCTTTTGCATATAAAAGACTGAGTAGCCTCAGGCAGAAGCTAAAATAGCATCTCCTTAGAGATCCAAGAGCCAGTGTACCCAGTGGTCAGGGTGGGACCACCCAGATTACAATTCCTCAGATTCAAAAGGGACACACTCAGGGGGCAGACTCAGTGAGCACTAAAGCCCCACTGAAGCAAGTCTTGCCCCATAAGGGTGTCCCCAGCACAGAAGTTCTCCCACCATAGACACAGCTGATTCTCATAGCCAAGTGGCCTGGAGGTCAATTCCTCCCAGTGATACCAACAACAATCAAGGCTTAGCTACAATAAGACTGTGCACAAAGACTACAAAGTGGTACACCAAGAGTGTCCACCTCAGGTAATTGGGGAGGCTGAGCCACTCAGCCCTATAGGACACCTAGCACAGAAAGCCACTCTATCAATGCAGGGAAGCAGCCAAGAGGCAGAGACAAAGAAACAGATCACAAATGACAGAAATTGATGAAAGCAAATGACAAGATATAGAGTTCAAAACCATAATTATAAGGTTTTTTAAGAATTTTCTAGAGACCACCAATAAATTTAGTGAGACCTTGAGGGATATGAAAAAGGACCAGCTAGAAATTAAGCATACACTGACTAAAATAAAGAATAATATACAGAGATCCAACAGCAGACTAGAGGATCACAAGAGTCAAGTCAAAGATCTGAAATATGAAGAAACCAGAAATACCCACCAGGAAAAGAAAAAAGAAAAAAGAATCCAAAAATATGAAGATAGTGTAAGGAGCCTCTGGGACAACTTCAAGCATACCAATATCAGAATTATAGGGGTGCCAGAAGAAGAGAGAGAGCAAGATATTGAAAACCTATTTGAAAAAATAATGGCAGAAAACTTCCCCTACTTGGTGAAAGAAATAGACTTACAAGTCCAGGAAGTACAGAGAATCTCAAACAAAAGGAATCCAAGGAGGACCACATCAAGACACATCATAATTAAAATGCCGAGGGCAAAAGACAAAGAGAGAATCTTAAAAGCAGCAAGAGAAAAGCAGTTAGTTACCTACAAGGGAGCACCCATACAACTGTCAGCTGATTTCTCAACAGAAACTTTGCAAGCCAGAAGGGAGTGGCAAGAAATATTCAAAGTGATGAATAGCAAGAACCTACAATTAAGATTACTATGTCCAGAAAAGCTATCATTCAGAATTGAAGGTCAGATAAAGAGCTTCACAGACAAGAAAAAGCTAAAGGAGTTCATCACCACCCAACCAGTATTATATGAAATGCTGAAAGGTATCCTTTGAGAAGAGGAAGAAGAAGTAAAGATAAAAATTATGAACAACAAATATGTATCTATCAACAAGCGAATCTAAAAATCAAGTGAATAAAAAATCTGATGAACAGAATAAACTGGTGAATAGAATAGAATCAGCAGCATAGAAAGGAGTGGACTGACAATTCTCAGGGGAAAAGGGGTATTAGGGGTGCAGGAAGAGACTGGACAAAAATCATATACCTATAGATGAGGACAGTGGGGGGGGGGGGGGGTAAGAGCAGAGGGCGGGGTGGGAACTGGGAGTAGGAGAGCTATGGGGGGAAAAAAGAGGAACAACTGTAATAATATGAACAATAAAGATTTTTTAAAAATGTTATCTACAAATCTTAGTTATACAAAAGCCTGCCCTTAATAAAAAAGGCATATTTACATCCTGCCATACACTACACTAAATAAAAATGTTGATGACAGAACAAAACAAAGCACTGCAAATATAACAATGTTAAAAGATGTTTACTTACTTTTGTTGCAAAAAAAGTGTAATATATCTATATACGTATCAAAATTTCAAATCAATATTACTTTTGCCATCTTTTCATATTTTCTAGATGATTTGAAAATAATTTAAGAACCCCAAAATGACATCATTCAATTACTGTAAAACTAAACTTAATTTCCTTTCACCATATCCTAGTAAAATCAACCATACATCTTAATTTATTAAATTAATCCTCAGTACTATAGTCTATGACTTAACACAAGAAAGAAAAAAAGACTCTTAACCAAGAATATAATTATGTATTTAATACACCTTGCTTTTAACAGCAATTTTCAAAGTAAACACATCATAGACCTTATAACTTATTAAAGATTTATAGTGCTTACAAAGTTGATTCTAAAAATATACTTTTTTGTTCTAAATGAATAACATTATCTGGAAGACATAATAATAAATTACAGTAGTATATTAACCACCACTATATTTAAGATTGTTTACATTTATTCAATATCAGATCCTCTTAGGATTTTAACACTTTCAGCCTTAAGCACATTAAAGTTTGGCATACAAGATCTCAGTCTGACAGCAATGGTTTTATATCCAAAAATTTTTTTAAATTTCTAGTTAACATGTCAAAAGAGCATGGGCACATGCACATCCATATACGTACACACATACATTCTCTCTCTCACTCTGTTTAGCACATACGCACACACACAAACACAGAGTAAGCAGAAGATTTCATTCACCCTTGTGTACCAGAAAATTGCCATCAATTTCAAAACTAAAAATTGAGGGAAAAGTTAACTAAAAATATATTCAAGCCATATTTAAATGACTCTAGTTGTGTTAAAAAATATGCACAAAATTGTTATTAATATTTCTAACATGCATAATATGCCATCTAAATACATTCTTAAACAGCTTTGAACTATTCACTAATGGGCATATGAATAGATAGGAAATTATATGCCCAGGCATTCCCCAGATGGCATTCCTCTGACAATGACCCAGCACAACCAAAATGGTTTAATTTATACAGCCCAATAGATTTTGGAACCCAAGAACAGAACCCAATAGAATTAGAAACTTCACTTAGATCTGTTTGGGATTTTTTAGGTGTTTGATGTGCAAAAGCAAAAGGATTCTATATTGCGAATGACAGTTAATATTACTCAACACTTTGTGGCACTGCAGAAGGTCATTTTGTATTTCTAAAACATACATTTATTCTAGGTAAATTCCCCAATGGCCATTACTTTTAATTGTATATATGTACTCTCTTAGGTTTAGAGAAAAAACAATTTAATGCTGTTAATATTACTCAACACTTTGTGGCACTGCAGAAGGTCATTTTGTATTTCTAAAACATACATTTATTCTATGTAAATTCCCCAATGGCCGTTACTTTTAATTATATATATGTACTCTTTTAGGTTTAGAGGAAAAACAATTTAATGCTGATGGCCTTTTCTGCTCATCACTTTTACCTCCAGTAAAATCTGCCAAAACAGAAAATTACTCTTTGGACTCTCTCCAGTAATGTAGATTTGAAAAAATGGTCTATGTAAGTTCATCTTCATTATATATTAAAACATCCAAAGCTCTCTGAAACAACATTAAAATATAGGGTTGGGCAAAAGTAGGTTTATAGTTGTATGTGCAACAGTTTATTCTTATATTATTATTTATTAATTATTGTATTATTTTCCATATGAACAACTGTAAACGTACTTTTGCCCCACTGTGTAGAAAGTAACTACACATTAGGGCACCCATAACTCATACTGCTGTAATTAGAAAAATAAACAGGAACAACAGTAAGCGAAAGAGAATATACCAGTTTTCCATTTCTTTTTTTGGCTTTCCTCTTATTTTATTACACTAAGTTTATAACTGTTCAAAACATTCTTATACTCTGCATGACAGTAAGAGAATATTTTGGCACATCAACATTGTCATACAATATACGGTATGTTTAAAAAATTAATTTAAAAATTTCACCTATTAATCAACATTTTTAATGTAGTGCATATACATCTTACAGTTAAGTCAAATACACAAGGTTTGTAGCTGATTTACAGAGGAAGCAATCACAGATTGCAGGAATATATGTGTGTGTGCATATGTACATATATATACATATATATACATATATATGTGTGTGTATACACACACACACACACACACATATAAAATAATCACAGTAAAAACTGCATCCTGGCAATTTTACAATCCGTAGTTTCATTGGTATATCTATCATGTACATGCCCTTTTCATCTTGTTTCTCTATACAAAAAATATATTTTTGCCTTCTTCATTCCTGATGAGATTTTTCTGCGATCACTTTACATTCATACTGCAAAATTGAAAAGGTTAAAAGATTAACATATAAAGGTTTATTTTGAAAAGCAATTTAAATGTAAAAGATCTAAAAATTAATTCTTTATTAATCTATGCACATTTTATTACTCAAAGAATCTCAGAGTTAGACAACTATTTGGATTAAATGATAAATTTAATGTGATGGGGAAAAACTTCATTCTAGAAGTGGAGGCATAGACAAAAGCAGAGGAAAGATGAAGTTTTTGTATTATAAGCAAATAATGAGAGTATATGATTCAGATGAGTCCTAGAATATGAAAGAAAGCACAATAGGTTTCTTTGAGTCCTCAGTAAGGTAAGTCAGCAAAGGAAAGGTCATGAACTTAAGGACAGGACTGATACTTTTGACAGTGAATTAAAGTAATAATATATTTTTAAGTCACTTTACAGTTTAAAGGAAAAAACCTATTACATTAGCAAAAGCTTCTAGTCAAAACAATATTTTTAAAGTACAACTATAAAAATGTACACCCAGAATTCAAAATAAAGGAAACCAATGCACTTAGAATAATTGGGAAGATTATAAAAAAGACAGCATCGCAAACCACGCGATTCTCCTACTGATTCAAGTGGCAACCATTTGGTGAAACTGGTATGGCCTATGACTGTCACTCCCAGACCCTTGCCACGTGTGATTGGGGTTATCAACAGTGTCTCTTCCTTCTCAACTAAAATGATCAAACATTTTGATTTGCTGAAGCTAATTCTAATTTATGTTATTGTAGCAATGTCATTATTAATAGAACCTCCTTTCACTGTTAAAATTGTTTCTTTTTGAAAAGTAAACCTACAAATTAATTTACAAAAAGGGAGGAAGATAAATCAGATCACCCTATCCATCACACATTTTAGCTCTCCTATCCATGTTTGCTTCACCTTTTAACATACTTGTGATTAAATTCTCCCAAATGATTTATTTCCATGGAATCGCAGAGAGAAGTCAAAGAATGCTTGTCTTCACAAACTGCTTTCTCTTAAAAAAAGAGAAAACTTGTCTTATATTTCAATAACACAAAAGTGATTACATAAGCATCAGCTTACCATTGCCAGTTGTCGACCAATATTTCCCATTGTTATGCCTCCAGCAAAAAATATACATGGTAACCAAGAGCGAACATAGAGAAAATCTGGAGAAGTATATCTAGAATAACAGAAATGTTTTTAACGATACAATACTTACTTAAATCATTACAACAGAAATAAGCTGCTCTTCAGATTAACATGGCTGACCCAATTTTAAAATCTCAGTCTGAATGCAGTTATCACTTATCTATTTTAGCAAACAAGCACCAAAAAGAATACTTACTGATAAACACCATTATATACGAGCAGTTGAGTGACCAAGGTTGCCAAGAAAGCAATTCCTACTCCAAGGCCAAAACCTGTTCGAGATCTATCAAAAGTCCACCACAGTCCAATGGAGAGAGCAGCCAGTGTGAGAGACAACTGTATGTTGTTATCGAAGTCCACTTTCTGAGATCAGTGTTAAAGAGTCGTCTTCAAACTTACAACCAAATAATATCATCTGTTCATTTTTCTAAAATCGGACATGCTACTATTAAAAGGGGAATTAATTGCTTATTCTACAATGCATTCAGACACAGAAGGCATGATATTTCAATAGATACTACCAACCTGTAATTCCTAAAAAAAACAAAAACAAAACACTTCATATACGTTCCCAATTATAACATCGGACCCACTGTATGAGAACTGCTTTCTTTGCTAAAAATGTTAACGGGTGGACTCAGAACACAAGATTTACTACAGAAACACACTTTCAATAGAAAGAAAACCAGTATTACTTCTCAAACAAGTTGAGAGTTAGTTGAGAATCATACAGGGTCTTGAAAATAGAAGAGCTGACAGCTCTTTAACAGGGTGCACATTCTCTATATGATTTACTGGCAGACACATTTTATAATAATGCAGTTTAGAAACAAGAGTACCAAGGACACAGTATCCCTTTCTATTATGTCAACTGTTCTGGTTTTAATTTGTTGAGGATAAAGCCTTGAAGCGAATATTATCTTGCAACCTGCCAAGCTATTTTGGTGCCTGGGACATTCTGGCATAGGACAGTTAGCACAAACGATATTTTATTTCCATCACCTACCTAAGTGTCAATTCACAAACATACTGCCCTTTTCTATTCTAAAATCTCTGAGCGAAATGCAGCTTTACATTCCATTTTCCCATTTCTTTGCTAGAGGATTACACTAAAGGAATTAATTTCAAGTATTATTAAAAGGACATTATCTATGTCCCAAAGACTACATCTTAGCTCTACATCCAGCCCCCCAGGAGACTACATATCTCGCCAAATTGGAGAGAAGAAAGCAGTTCAGAAGAGGGATCTGAAACCATTTCCTACTTCCTTTACCACCTGGTATTCACTCCTCCACACCCCCCACCCAACCAGCTGGTACCCTGAGCACAGTGTGCTTACTTCTCAGCCGTCAGGGGCATCTCCTTCGAGGTCACTCCCTGTTGAGGCCAGATTTATCAAGAAACCTCCAGGTTACCAGGATGCTTTCTAAAAAAGTTTTGCTTATTCTTTAGCAGACATAACACCTCAAACTCCATGAAGGAAGCTTGTGAGCTCTGATTTCTCTATGCAAAAACATTCTCATAAAGAGTAGATTTTGACATTGAGTTCTGTCTTGCTAATTAAATTAACTTCATTGAGAAGCAAGCAAAATAAGGAGGCTTCTATGGTAAACAGGTAAAACATCAACCTTAAAAACAGTACCGTGTGATTTTATGAAGTCAAATTAATTTAAGTCTATGCTATAAATATGTAAACACTTTGTGTTTGGCTTAAAGGAGGTCCATCTAAGACTGCCATACTTAAGTATTTGATTAAAGAAAAGAAATACCAAAGCAACGAATTTAAATTAGATATATAAACATTTTTAAATTCTAGGAAAAGGCTAAAATTTTCAACTTAAAATAGTTGAACTGTCTGAGATGTAAAGGTCTAGTCTACCATATAGAGAGCATTTACACACTGGTGGAGATCCTGACAGGAGAATGAACATCCCCAGATTGGAATAAGGATCTCTGGGGTCTGGTCTCAGCTGTAGCACAGACTTACAGTACGGAAGACCTGGCAAAGCACCTAACCTCGCTAGCTTTCATCTTAATAAAGAAAATGTGGAACTAGGTGATTTCTAAGTTTTGTTCTAGATACAATATTTCATGAGTCTATCTTTTTAAGCCCTCCTAATCATTCGGTTTGTTTATTATAAAATTCTAAATATCAAAAATTTTCCCCTAACTAAAAACATTGGGAAATTTTTAACCCAAAAGGAAATGGAAAACCAACATAACAGCCACTGAGAGCCTTCCAAATCCGCAGATCTCCAAGGGCCAGCACACTGGGAACAGAAAGGCAGATGTGATGTGTTTTTAGCATAGAGGACCCTGCTCTTTTTTTGGTTCCTCTTCCCAAGCTTCTCCAAAACATAATACTTTCTGTAAAGGGCATAGCAATCTAGCTACCACATGACCCACCCTCTCTCCAACCAACTAGAAGCCCTGACTGAGCCCAATGCAGTTACAAGAGGAAATGGTGGGCAGCCTGAGTCACACTTCCTGCTCTTCCCAATACCAAAGGCTCCACCACAACCATTCTATAAGCAACATCTTCTAGAAGAGGGAAGGCTGAATTAGCATTCCCCAGATCCTCTTCTACAAAGGAAAGTTGGGGTAGGGAGAACAAGTAGGGAGGATGACAGAACGAAAGCCTTATGAGGGCAAAAGCTTTTGCTCTGAGGGGTAGACATTTTTTTTCTGAGAGGTAGAAGGGAAGAAGGGAAAGAGAAGCTATTTGTCCTTCCAGCTAGGACACTGTAAAAATGATCATTAATCACTAAATAAAATGTCAGAATTCTTAAATGATCAAACTGTAAAAATATGTCCCTGACCTGGCTGGGTGGCTCAATTGGTTGGAATGTCATCTTATACACGCAAAGGTTGCAGGTTCAATTCCAATCAGGTCACAAACCTAGGTTGTGGGCTTGATCCCTGGTCCAGGCATGCACAGGAGGCAGTCAATCGATGTTTCTCTCTCACATTGAGGTTCTTCACTCTCTTTCCCTTCCTCTCTCTTTAAATCAGTAAACATATCCTCAGATGAGGACTAAGAAAAGAAAAAATACACACACACACACACACACACACACATACTCACACACACACACCCCTTAGGGAAAAAAGTTCTTTTTGACCATGGTCTAAGCTGGATATTTCTATTATGCCACTTTAAGAACACTTATGTGGTTTGCTGGTGTTGATCAAAACCAATAAATAACAAACAGTCTCTTTTTTTTAATTATAGGTTCTTGAAATTAAAAACAAAACAAAACAAAACAAAAAACAGCACCTGAAGCCACCACAAGTCTTTACTGGCAAACCTTAAATGAAAAAAGAGGAAAGAAATCTTTTGAAAATTTACCTGTTTCAATCCTAGATTTACCAAAACTATATGTAAGTTAATAATCTAACTTAAGAAAAACATGTAAATGTTTTAAACATGTAAATTTTCTAAGTTATATGGAAAGAATGGGATTTAAATGAAAGGCTAAATCCCACACATATAGATGCTACTGTGAAGTTTTGACAATACGAAGCACATTCTTTTTATGACTCAGTGGGCATATCACAATTTGACAACAGTGAAGTTGCAAGGGGCCCTTAACCTTTGGTTTGTCGGGAGCTGCTTTGTTATTATGCATTTCATTACAGCAAAAAGGATACAGCACTGGCATGATTTATACCGACAAAGACGGCTACGCACCGCATTACACTGGACCACTCTCTTTTAAATTTATGTGGTTCTCCTAGATGCCTGTCAATGCAGGGGTATAATAATCCAATCACCGCTGCAGAAAAAAAAGACAAAAAATTATGTTATCTCCAATGCGATACTGGTGAAACTTAAGCTAAGAATCACTATACAACCACCATAAGCATTTGAAAGATTCTTTTAAAAAGCTCTTCAAGTTATTTAATGTCAATTGCTGATATTTTAAACTTACCTCCCCAAAGGAAAATAAATGAGAACACCAATGAAGCATTATAAATGATTGCAACAGTATCCTATATTATAATAGACAAAACACTACTTCAGTCTATGATTCACAATTTATCAGAATGAACTACATGATTCATGCTACTTTTCTAATACTAATGTCTCTGAAACTTGACAAGCATCAAATCAGTTGGCAGCTAAGCAATGTTCTCTCTAAGCTATATTACCATGAAACATTCTATTAAATGCCACAAATCTACAGAGAAGTTCGGAACTAACCACATACAACGAGCTCACCATACACACAATATTCTGATGGCTATGGCTCACCTGTTCCATGGATCACCTTTGCCCCTATCGCTTCTTGTCTCAGTCTCCTGCATCTAGCCCTTGATCTGATGACTCCCTTCCACCCTGGCCCTCTAATGAGACTCTAGGTCATACTATCAAAGCAGAATAACTCACAACAGATATCTAAACTAATAAAAGCGTCTCTTCAGGACGGGTAAGCCACGCCCACCAGCCAATCAGAGCGGCTGTATGCAAATTAGCCCAGCCAAGATAGCAGAGGCCGCAGCCCGGAAGAAGCGGCACAACGCACCAGCCACAACCGCCGGGGGAGGAGCAGGGTGCTGGCAATGGAGGCCTGAAATAGATCCAGTTACCAATTCCAGGCTGCGGGGCAGCCTCCATGTGTGCTGTGTGCCCCAATGAATTCCGGGCAGCTGGGCAGCCTCAGGGGCGGAGGGACATCCCCCGAGGGGTCCCAAACTGTGAGAGGGCACAGGTCGGGATGAGGGACCCCCCCAACCCCACCGAGTGCACAAATTTTTGTGCACCGGGCCCCTAGTCTACATATAAGACTCATTCTGCACATAAGAAAAACAAAGGCAACATGGTCTATAAGAATTACATATTTTTGCTAAGACTTTAAATTCACTACTAAAATAAAAGATATCATTTTAGTACACATCTTTTGTATAGACATCCTTGACTGCTAACTGTATAATTAGTTATGAATAAATATATATAAAATGTCCATAATTGAGTATCAAAATATCCTCACACAATTTTTAACTTACTTGTCAAACCTCAACTTTTTATTCATTTATTTAAAGATTTGAAAAGCTTAGTCATTAAAAACAAGACATTTTAATGAACCCAAACTTTCTTTAATAAGTTAAAAGGAAAATGTATTTCCACCAATTAAAGTTAGCAAGGCAAAACTGCTATCTATTTCCTGTTAATTTTCCTAAAAACAGGATGCTTATGCTCACTGGAAAACAAAGACACAACTGTCACATCAGTAGAAAAGCATGTTTAAAATGCATCATACTACCTATGGCGTAGCATGAAACTGTTGTACCAAAATATGTGTCCCTCTGGAGGGTCAGAAGCTCTCCCGGGCCTGATGTTGGCAACCTATACCTCACAAAAGATGCATTCAATCTTAAAGGAAAATGGAAATCAACAGTATCAAAACTCACAGGCCAGCAGAGCAGTGGAGCATCATAAAGAAGAGGCTGCAATAATATATGCATTTCTAACCCACAAAACATCTGAAGGTGCTCTTTTGAGTTAATCCTTTGCTAAATATAGATGGTTCATAGACCATCAACAGAATAGCAAAAAACTTCAGTAATGCAGAGGTACAAAAACTGCTAGTAAATCACTTCATTCATTGTCATTTCACTATAACATTATAGGAGCTTAAACTCTTGTTTACATCAATTAGCCTATGATAGACTGAGTGTTGTTGTCTGTCATTTCAATTAAAGTTGCAGAACCTATGAGAACTTCAAGTGAGAACTTACTGTATATTCCCATTTAAAAGGCTAGGCTTATAAAATCCTGTAAAATTAACTGACAGCATTTTCAAATTTCTACAAAATTAAAATGGCAACAAGCATGCCTAAGAGTTGAAATGTATCTAAATGAATATGACCTTTTTTTTCTCCTTAAGGGGTCATGAAACTAACAGCTCGGATGTCATTCCTCAGCCTCATTCTTGCTCTTTCTCCTCCCTTTGCCTATTGCTAAGTAAGATCAACTAAGATTAGGCATTCCAAGTCAATTTTCCTCAGCAGCTGATACATAGGTAAAGAATTATCACATGGAGAAGACCGATGTGTATGCAAAGTTATAAATAACTAAACAGACTATATTTTTATGCATGTGATGTCAGACTCACAAGTGAGAGAGAACTGAGGAGAGAGAGCAAAAACACAAAAGGAATTTAAACAACCATGCTGCCAACCTTGGGATCTGGCAGTAAAAATCAAGTCCATTGAGTATGCATGGTTTTCCATTGCTCACTGAGAGGGAAAATTCAAGGAAGCTTGTCACTTCCCATTACATATCTTCTTTCTTCCCTTTAAATAAAGGCATGGCAGAGTCTGATAGTGATGTCTACAGCACAGTGAAGCTCACTTTGTAAGAGCTCAACAAAGGTAGGTCTGATCTTCTTTTCCTATTTCTCCACTTTCTTATTTCAACAAGAAATACTATTTTATAAGTATGCCTGTGTAAAATCATAGGCAAACAAATCCTGGTAAACCAGATGGTTCTCTGATGCAAAACCGTATTTCTTGGGATAGCGGCATACCTCATTGTATTGCATTTTGCTTTATTGAGTTTTGCAGATTTATTTTTCCAATTGAAGGTAAGACCCTCCACCAGCAAAAGATTACAACTCACTGCAAGCAATGATGATGGTTAGCATTTTTTAGCAATAAAGTATTTTTAATTAAGATATATATATATATATATATATTATCATTTTAGATATAATGTTGTTATACACTTCACAGACTAATGTATAACGTAAACATAATTTTTATATGGACTGGGAAACCAAAACTTGATGTAACTTGCTTTATTGCAATATTTGTTTTATTTTGGTAATTTGGAACCAAACTTGCAAATCTCTGATGTATGTCTGTATATTTATTTCCCAGTGACTAGCAATAGCCTATAAACAAAAAGAGTTTGTAAAACACCAATATTATCATCACACTAAAAGGAATAGCTAAATCAAACATTTTTCAAAGAAAAGAAGCTAAAAAAAAAAAAAAAAAAAAAAAAAAAAAAAAAAAAATTTAAAAAAAAAAAAAAAAAAAAAAAAAAAAAAAAAAACACTGAATGAGATATATTTTCATGGAAAAGTATTATAGGATAGGCAATGTTTTCATGCAACAAATAAGCTCCTACACTGTTTCTGGTTCTTGATATTTGCTGGGGATTTAAAAAGAGAAAAAAAAGAGGAGAACCAAGATGGCAGTATAGATAAACACCTGTACTCTCCACTTCCCACAACTACATCAAAATTACAACTAAAATACATTACAACTATCACTCAGAACTTCCTGAAACATGGCTAAATGAAAGTCCTGCAACTAGAGAAGTGAAGAAAGCACATTGGGACTGGTAGGAGGGGCAGAGGCATGGAAGAGGTTGGTCCGACACTCATACATAAAGTTTTTTAATCGGGAGGGATATATCAAAGGCCTCCCATGAGAAGCAGGGGAGTCCCAGCTGCAAACCAGACCCATCCTAGGGTTCCAGAGCTGGGAAGAGAAGTCCCCATAACTTCAAGCTATAAAAACCAGCGGGTATCATGGCTAAGTAACATGGAGTTGCTGAAGTCACAGGTGTTCCTCTTAAAGGGCCCACACATAAACCTACACAGTCTCACTTCCTCTGAGCTCCAGTGCCAGGTGGCGGCATTGGGGGGATCAGGGACATCCAGGGAAGAACTAGACTGTCTGCTGTAGGAGCAGGAATTCAGGGGTGGCTTTCTCCCAGACAGGGGTGCTTACAGGGATCATCATTACTGTGATGGGACCTCCATGTTACAGAGCCGACTGGCAGCCACATCTGAGTTTCCATCAGTATGACCCACATTGTTTCCTCTGCCATGGTGATTCCCTGAGATGCCACCCCATCCAATTTAAAGCCCCACCCAAGCTGTTTGCAGCTGCTTTGCCATATGAATGGCCTGTCCTAGCTCAGGCTTCAGACTTTGCTAAAATCTTTTAAACAAGCAGCAGCTGGAGTCAACATGTCCCAAGTCAATCAATAAAAGGCCCAATACTTGGCTCCACCACCAGCTTGCCTTGTGTCACAGCTGAGTGACATCAGGGCACTTCCTAGCCCAATCTGTAGTATCCATCTGTACAGCTCTCTGTAGCTCCTGATGGGTGGCCCGAGGTATTGGCTGGCTTAGCACCTCCCAGGAGGCCCCTGAGCCAGTGCACCTGGTGGACAGCTTCAGACCATACCAGATTACAACTCTACACAAGCAACACACTCAAGGGTCAGACTAATGCACAAGAAAGCCCTAATGAAGCAAGTTCTGCTCCACAGGGGATGTCTCCTGCACAGCAACTTGGCCTGAGATCAATTCCTCCAAGTGAGCCAATAGTAATCAAGGCTCAAATACAACAAGACTTTGCACACAGCCCACACAGGGGCACAACTAGAGTGCCTAACTCAGGTGACTGGGGAGACTGAGCCACTGAGCCCTAGAAGGCATACAATGCACAAGGCCTCTCTACCAATTCCAGAAGACATAACAGCTCTACCTAATATACAGAAACAAATATAGGAAAGCAGCCAAAATGTGGAGACAAAGAAACAGTTACAAATGAAAGAAATGGAAGCAAGCAAACTACTGAATACAGAGTTCAAAACAATGGTTATAAGATTACTTAAGGATCTTAATGAGAGCTTCAAGGGACTTAATGAGAGCTTCAAGAGAATGAGAACATCAAGGGACTTAGTGAGACTTTCAAGGATCTTAGTGAGAATGTCAAAGACATGAAAAAGGACAAAACAGAAATTAAGCATACATTAACTAAAATAAAGAATTCTTTCATAGGAATTCAACAGTAGAAATGAGGGTTCTGAAAAGCAAATCAACAATTTGGAATATGAAGACGAAAAAATACAATCAGAAGAACAAAAAAAAACAAATCCAAAAATATGAAGATAATGTAAGGAGCCTCTGGGAAAACTTCAAGCTTAACAACATTCATATTATGGGGGTGCCAAAAGGAAAAGAGAAAAAGAGCAAGATATTGAAAACCTATTTGAAGAAATAATGACCGAAAATTTCCTCTACCTGGTGAAAGAAATAGACTTACAAGCTCAGAAAGTGCAGAGAGTCCCAAACAAGAGGAACCCAAAGAGGCCCACACCAACACACATCATAATTAAATTGCCAAAAGTTACAGATAAAGAGAGAGAATCTTAAAAGCAGCAAGAGAAAAGCTGTTCATTACCTACAAGGAAACGCCCTTACAATTGTCAGCTGATTTCTCAACAGAAACTTTGCAAGTCAGAAGAGAGTGGCAAGAAATATTCAAAGTGATGAATACGAAGGACCTACAACCAAGCTTACTCTACCCAGTAATGCTTTCATTTAGAATTGAAGGTCAGATAAGGAGCTTCACAGACAAGAAAAAACTAAAGGAGTTCATCACCATCAAACCAGTATTACATAAAATGTTGAAGGGTATTCTTTAAGAAGAGGAAAAAGAATAAGAAGAAATAGATAAAAACAGTATGAACAATGAAATAGTAATAAATACATATTTCTCAACAATTGAATCTGAAAACCAAAATAAACAAGAAATCTAATGAACAAAATAAACTGATAAGTAAGTAGAATCAGCATGGAAACATAGAACAGACTGAGGAATCTCAGAGGAAAGGGGGTGGGAGGGCAGGAAGAGAGTAAGCAAAGATCTTATATGCATACTAGAGTTCTGGTGCACGAAAATTCGTACACTCAGCGGGGGGACAGTCCCTCAGCCCAGCCTACACCCTCTCGCAGTCTAGGAGCCCTCGGAGGATGTCTGACTAACGGCTTAGGCCTTCTCCCACAGTTTGGCCTCCCTCTACAAGAGGTGACCTATGGGCTGATCAAGGGATCAACGAGTGGCCGACTCCACTCCAAAATTGTCCTTCTGCTACCACCACCAGCTGCCACCACCCTCCCTTCCCAATCACCATCCCCTCCCTCTGCCTGCTGGCACCCGCCTTGGCTGGCCTGGTGCCATCCACTCACCAGCCCCACCCCCCACCAACCAGTCGTTCCACTGTTTGGTCAATTTATATATTAGGATTTTATTATATAGGATATGCATTATCTAAGAATACAGACAATAGGGTGGTGAAGGCCTGGGGCCAGGCAAGAACTGGCTGGAGGGGGAACAATAGAGTGGGGGGAAGGTAGAGGGGACATCTGTAATATGCTCAACAACAAAGATTTTAAAAAATTTTTTTAAAAAGAGTAAGATATGACCACATTCCCAAAGTGACCAAAGCAACAATTAAATACAGTAATGTGTTTAGGGATAGCATTGATAGGGCCAGTGAGGTCTCAGTCTTCTCCTGGCATGTGCTGAGAGGCAGAGAGGTGTCAGGAAAGCTTCACAGAAGAGGTGATCCTTGAGGCAGGAATGTCTGGCAAGTAAATGATGAGAAAAGAGCTTTCTAACTAAAGCATTTGGGAACAGAAAACACCAGTAACACTTGGAAACTGTAGGGTTAGGCAGAAAGGGAGCTCAGCATTCAGAAAGGCTCTGAGGAAGGTAAAAGTAGGCAAGGGCCATATCATAGAGACTTTAGCCTGCAGATACAGGGAACCAGGAAAATAATGTCATCACAGCTGTATCAGGGAGGGTGGTACAAAATTAGAGGCAGAAAAAGAAAAGACCTGAAAATGCCAAGCAGAGTGGTTGAGGGCTTCGCCCACAAAAGAGACAGAGGAAAGATATAAAACTTGGAAACTGGATGTGTGAGTTAAAAGAATGAGAGAGACAGGAGACTTTTGGAGCTCTCCAGAAATTGGGTAACTAACTGCATGGCTAAACAGGAAAGATTTGTTTTTTTCTTTTTAAATTAGACATTAGTTTCATAAGTATGAACACAACCGGATAACTTGTGATTTTTGAGTCAACTTCTCTACTTACTTTACCCACATAACTATAGTTGTATTTTTTCTATTTATTATTCAGAAAAATTCCTTTATGGTCCTCAATAATGTTGAAGAGTTTTCTAACTACAATTCTAATACACTGCACATAAAGAAGTTAATCAACTCAAAACACTAATCATTACACTAAAAACAGAGAAGCAATTTACCAGAGCTCTCTACTAGTTGGCCCTCCAGAAGCCCTAGTAGCAAATTCCCAGCCCTATGTGTTATAAAGAAAGGTAGAAATAACCAGGAACCCTTCTGCTTACATGTAGAGAATAGGGATACAGAGACCCAGTGTGTGAATACTAGCTGGACAGGAAAATCAAAGAACAATAATCAGGTTTTCTGATTTAAGATGGTGAGAGCCTAGAGAGCTTTGAAAATGCATACCAACAGATACACAAAATACATGCATGCTACATACGCATGATATTTCTTACATCATTTATTTTTCTATAACATTTTCCCTAAAATTGGCAGCGGGAGGAGGCAGCAATTAGGCAAGAATTAATTTTCCATTTTTGGCAACTTCTTCAAATCTGATATCTTACCCAACAAACCCAGTAGCAGAGGTGACTGAAATTTCCTACTGCCCCTACTTTCTTTTGTCTGGGCGCCTCACAGAATGCACTGCTTTCAGAAGAAACAATTAAGAAATGCAAATCCCCAAATGAAAAGGTGTGATGTTGAGTTTGGAAGTGTGAGAAACCTAGTGGCTGGGAAAATGAAGGAAAGAAGGGACAAAGTGAATGAAATGTAGTATTAACATTTAGAATTTCCTTCCTACTAGTAAGTGTGAGTTTGTGGCAGAAGTGCCCCCATCACCCTGTTCTCCATAACAGTAAAACCTTAGTTAAGGTCTCCTGCCCAAGCCCAGAAAGTGCAACACATGCCAGTGCATTCCATTCAAGCTTCGCACTTATGAGGCTGGAGGCTTTGAAAAAGGCACCTTGAGTAGAGGAGGCCTGGGGCATTGACCTAACTGCACCAGTCACTGGACCTGGAACCCTGGATCCCTTAATATCCTTTTCTCATTCAGCTTCCTCATCCCCCGCCACACACACACACACACACACACACACACACACACACACAAAATAGGCACAATGCTCCCAAAGTTGACCTGCAGGTCCTTGGGGTGAAGCATGTGCCTGGCACATTAGTAGATGTTCAATAACTATTTCCCTCCTCTGACTTTCCCCTTGTCTATTCCTAAAAGTCATGTTCTTCCAAGTCACCAAAAGCTTCTATTGGTGGCCAGACAGCAGTTACATGATGGTAGAAAATAACCAAGAACTAGTAAAAGCTGTTAGGAACTTTTTCTCTCTTCAGAAGTTTTACATGAAACAATAGAGAATGATGAAATATAATGTATGCTGTCTTTTCTTTGTTGGGACTATTTTACCTATTCTCTCAGAGAATAATAATAACCCTATGGACACTAAGAACCACCACTTTTACAACTTCTCTTTTGATGTGAATGTTATAATAGTGAGACATCAATAAATAAAGCACACTGAAGCCTCACCATGATAGCACCCTTCCACTCACGTGATGGAATTATGTAATTGTCTAATTAGTTTCACCAGGACATTCAAAATGCTTACATCTAACTGCTTACCTTTCAACCTCCAGTTCTGGATGAAGTCAAGAAGTATGTATATTATACTGTAAAGTATTCATGTATATTAAGTATGTGACACCAAGCAGACATTCAAAAAAAAGCAATTTTCTCCCTCATCAGAATTCCCTTCTACTACACAATTATGGTTTCTGTGACCTTATTATATAAAATATTATTAATCTATTAGAATTTGTCATTAGAAAAACCTAAACAGCTACTCATTATGACAGATCAGCATCACCAATAAGGCTTCTGAAATGCTCCACTTTATCCATTATACACTGTCCACCAAACAAAACATACAACATGAAGCTTTTAACTTGAACAAAACTATTCTGTCCGGTTTTTATCTACTTCAAAAAGAAGACCATAACACAACCTAAGGACCACACCCTTCAAACCAAACAGTGGTGATCATCATCAAAATAACCTAAAATAAGACTTACTTGAGATGGGTTGAAGATAGGAAAAAAATTAAGAGGTTGAAAGCCTCATCCCCCAGGGAATTCAATCTTTAGGATTACATTTTTGAAGGACATAGGACAGATAGAAATCAGACACAAAAGAGTAAATGCTCTATGATTCCTTTTATATTACATTTTATAACAGGCAAAATAACCTAGTCATGGAAAGATCAGTGGAAGCCTGAGGCTGGGGGTGGGAAGTGGGACTTCAAGAGGGCACAAGAGAATCTGTGGGGTACGGCAATGTTCTATAACTGTATTGTGGTGGTAGTTACATAAATGCATGCATTTGTCTAAACTCACCAAATTGTTCATTTAAAATAGGTACATTTATTATATTCAAATTATTACCTCAATAAAGTTAATTTTTTAATAAATATTGCTCTATTATTAAAAAATCCACGCTCATGCACCCCATTTCCTTCCTAAGCATTACAGAAATAACCTGCACATACCTGAAGCTGTGCCACAGCACGGCGGCACCCACCATGCTGAAGAAAAGATGCTTGCAATCACATCAGGTGGGAAAAGCGTCACGTTTCTCTGAATCTGAAGTAAATTTAACACTAATGCCAGAAATACTCCAATAAAAAACAGCACTACTCCTCGAATCATCAAATTTACACTCCAGCTAGTCACAGATGAGATGTAAGGACCACGCTTTTTGGGCCCAGGTGACTCTGTCTCTCCTTCTGCCATGGTTTCATAAGTTCAGTAGGCCAGCAGGGGGAAAAAAAAAGGGCTTCCCAGCTGAAACTTGTCTGTGAATCAAAGCAGATTGGTGTTTCAACAGAACCGCATCTTGCCCTGAAATAGGACCGACCAGAAATCCTGCAAGAGACAAAAAAAAAAAATTAGTATGGGTCTAATAAATGATTATATAATTTTCCTGATTTCAATAGTAATTAATGTAAAAGGACAAACAAGCTTATATATTTATTTAAATTAGTTACTTACTGAATAAAAAAAGGTTTAAAAGACATTTTTATATGACTTATATAATTTTTAAAAAGTGCAATACTTAACACTTAAGTAGGACAGAATATGTAACCTAAGAGACTTAAAATTAAAATAATAGTAAGGACAGCTTGCTCCACAACAGAGAAATGTTTACATGGGATACTTCCATTAGAATCTGGAAGATCAAATCTGTTTCTCCTACCTAAATATTTATACTTTACAGAAAATACACTAATTTATACTTTACAAAAAATTAACACACTCTGACTGAAAATCAATAAAATGTGACTTGTTCATGAGGACAACCTTCAGTGGGGAACAAAGGGATAGGTTTTAAAGTCTAATGCTAATGTGTCTTAACAAAAGCGGACCACCATTCAGTCACCTACACACGCACACACCAAGCACAGAAACGAGACCTGACCCTTCCCTCCAGAACCATAGCTGTGTCCCACCCCTGTCTGGACCCAATCCACCTTTCCTGCAAGCATGGGAGCTTTGGCGAGAAAGCTGGAGTAGGAAGCAGAAGAAAGGAAATTAAGAAAATGAAGAATGACCTAGATTCTAACGAGTTTTATCCATAAAGATCCTGACTCCTGAAACGTAGATCTTTGCTAGTACAATCGGTGTAAGTATGTGTTCATTCTAACCAAAGTTATCTTTCCTTTGTATTTAAGACAACGCTTGAGGCTTTCTATGAGCTGCTCTAAGCATCTGACATATGGTCACTCATATAACTCTCACAGTAACCTAAAAGGTAAGTTCAATTATTA
Source organism: Murina feae (assembly GCA_004026665.1). Classification (NCBI taxonomy): domain Eukaryota; kingdom Metazoa; phylum Chordata; class Mammalia; order Chiroptera; family Vespertilionidae; genus Murina; species Murina feae. The sequence continues at coordinate 92,839 of PVJC01001176.1, forward strand.
CATCCATTTTACAGGTGAGGCAAAAAAGAGGTTAAGTGACTAAACCAAATTTATACCCCTAATAAGAGGGTGAGCTGGGATTCAAATCCATGGTGTCTGGCTCCAAAACCTCATTCTAACTATGGTGCTTAGCTTCCCAAAGTGTTGCATATTCTTCTGTGTTTTCTATAAATATAACTGTATTTTTTAAATGGGAAAATGCTATACAATTTTTATAACTTACTTTTATCCCACCGAACAAGAACATATCCTGGGCATGATCAGAAGTCAGCACATAAATGATGTTTCCTTTGAGTCTCAAAGCAGTTTATTTAAAAGGTTAGGATGACACGTACAGTAGCTACCTTATAATAATAGGTATAGCTGCTTCATGGATTATAAACTTTTTATATAGGTCTTATTCACTATCAAGTCTCCAGTGTGTCTATGTACCCAGAAAGTTGCCTGCCCAGCTCACAGTGAGAGCTCTACATATGCATATTTGTTTAATGAAATTGGGTAACTATTTTTGTTTGTTTGTTTATCTTTACCTGAGGATATTTTTTTCCATTGATTTTTGGAGACAGTGGAAGGGTGGGGGAGAGTCAGAGAGAGAGAAACATCAATGTGAGAGACACAACAACTGGTTGCCTCCCGCACTGGGGCCAGGGACTGAACATGCAACTGAGCATGGAAATGAGGTGCATACCCTTCAGCAAAACCAAACCCATGACTTTTTAGTCTGTGGTCCAATGCTCTAACCACTGAGATAAACCTCTTAGGGCTGGATTAACTGTTTTTGAATCAAACTACACTGGGTTAAACAGGCCTTTTGAAAGGCAACTGAGCACGTAATCATAATTTATATTTCCTCTGAGCTTCCAAGTTCCAATTTACCTTACAAATGAACTTTGGAATAAAACTGTGTTTTATTCCAAAACTGACGTTAGAAATAATCAGCACGAAAATGAGAATATTCGTTAAGTACCAGCAACTTTCATAGCTTACCAGTGTCATGTGATAAACACAGACAACAGACTTTTTTTATTGAGCCTCTGCCACACCCAAAGCTCTGTGCCCAACACTCAAGGGGGGAATTCTGTCCTCAAGCTAGTCCTCGAAAACCTACTTAGTCTGTAGCATAACTAAATTCTACAGCTTAGAGGACTAGGGAAAACAGTACATGTTACAGCTGATTCATGGGAAAATAGAATCTAAACACCAGTTGAAATTGCCCAGAAACATCTCCTCCTGACCTGGTTTTGCAGACTATTCCTTGTAGTAGTATGCAGCATGTCGGCATGCCATGTGTTCTAGTCACTTAGCAAGGTGTTCAGTAGCTACAGAATTCTTCATCTCCATCATCATCATCATCATCATCATCATCATCATCATCATGACTACTGATATAGCACCCATTTATGGAGGGCCTACTCCATGACAGACATACAGTAACTCTAATCTTCAAAATAATCCTAAAAGTAGGAGTTATCATCCTCATTTTACAAATGAAGACATAAAGTCAAGAGATTTAGCAACTTTCTTATGGTCACCTGACATACAATATTAGAACTGGAATTTTTCCTTACATCTGAATGATTCCAAAACCCCTTGTCTTTCCTCTAAACCTTGAGTACCATTCCAGCCTAACTCCTCAGGCTTCTCTTTTGGCATCTGGATCTATAGAAGAGGATGACTGAAAAGATGGGTTTTAGGCAGGATAGTAAGAAGCTAGAAAAATTCCTTGGCAAGTGGGATGGGGAAACTGAGACATGGTTGACTCAAACCGGCCTCATCCAGCACCCTAACCCACCTATGTCCTTCTCACTTACACGACCACTCCCGTAAGCATTAAGCCCTCAGGATAATGAAATTCTGACCAGTCTCAATAATCTTAGAAGCAAAGCCTTGGGTCTGTTGACCATGTAGACAGAGTTTTGGTCAAACTAGAGATAACATCTAGGTCTCAGCTGTGTTTCAGCTACAGGCCCAGAAAAGCAGCAAAACAGATGAAGCAACGCCATTTTGGACCAGATGCAATGACTAATAAACCCCTACCCTAGCACTGACCCTAGAGACCAGGATCCTGAAAGGACACAGGATCCTGAAAGCTGATAAATATTTTACTGAGATCCTCCCCTGAGAGCTCCCCTAAAATGTCCACCTTTAGAAAACAGACGCAAACCCTTAAGACAAAGGACCCAGTATGCTCTCTCTTTGGAGCATGCCTGAGCCTGCCCCCTTTTCCCTCAGGTATGTATTTTTGCTTCCTTCCTCCTAAGCTCCAAGGCCTTTCTTTTGCCTCTATAAGTTGTTTCCGGAGTCCACACAATCCAGCTAGCTCACTTCTTCTATCTCTGTGACTTTCTAAATAAACTTCCTAAGCTAGAGCTCTTGGCTCTGAATTCTTTCTTTGCCAAACTCAAGCTGCTGCTAACAGGTAAACACTAGAAAACAATCTCAACTATAATATACTAGGGGCCCGGTGCACAAAAATTTGTGCACTGGGGGGTGGGGAGTCCCTCAGTCTAGCCTGTGCCCTCTCGCAGTCTGGGAATCCTTGGGGGGATGTCTATCTTCTGGCTTAGGCGTGATCCTGTCTGTGATCGCAGGCCGCAGCCAGCTGGAGAAGCCACCTGTCCCTGATCACAGGCTCGGGGAGAAGCTGCCTGTGGCTTCTCCGCGGGCGGCCTGTGATCATGCGCAGGCGACTTCTCGGCAGCTTCTCCCCGTGCCTGTGATCAACAGATAGGCGGCTTCTTCAACTCCCGGCAGAAGCTAGCCTCAGGCATTGGAGCAGGTCTTCTCTGTCTCCCCTGCCTTCTGAGTCTCCAACAGGCCTGGAGTGGCCAGAGCCAGAATGCTTGTGTAGTAGCTGTGGCTGCATCGCAAGTATCCTGGCTCTGGCCTCCGCCATCTTTGTTGGGTTAATTTGCATATTTGCTCCTGATTGGTTGGCAGGCCTGGCTTGTGGGTGTGGCTTGTGGGCATAACAGAGGGTCAATTTGCATATTACTCTTTTATTAGATTAGACTAGGGGCCCAGTGCACAAAAATTTGTGCACTGGGGCGGTGGGGGGGGGGGTGTTTCCTCAGCCCAGCCTGTGCCCTCTCATAGTTTGGGACCCCTCTGGGGATGTCCACCTGCTGGTGTGCCTGGTCAGCCTGGGTGAGGGGCCAATGTCTGTTTGCAGGCTGGTCAAGCTCCCCAGTGGAGACCCTCACCCCAGGGGGTGTGGCAAGCCTGGGTGAGGGGCTAAGGGCAGTTTTCAGGCTGGCCATAGCTCCCACTGACCCTCCGGGCCATCTGCCTGGGAAGCGATGGGGTCCCGCCGGCTGGTCCCCACCCCCACCGGAAGGCTTCTCCACCTGGGAGGCCCATCGGGTGGCGCTGGCCACCCCATCAGCCTCCCAGGAGGGGGCTGCGGGGTCCCGCTGGCTGGTCCCCGCCCCCCCCCGGAAGGCTTCTCCACCTGGGAGGCCCATCGGGTGGCGCTGGCCACCCCATCGGCCTCCTAGGAGGGGGCTGCGGGGTCCCGCTGGCTGGTCCCCGCCCCCCCCGGAAGGCTTCTCCGCCTGGGAGGCCCATCGGGTGGCGCTGGCCACCCCATCGGCTTTCCAGGAGGGGGCCGCGGGGTCCCACCGGCTGGTCCCTGCCCCCCGGAGGCTTCCACCTGGAAAGGCATCGGCCAGCCCAGGGCACCAGATGCCTTCCCAGGACAGAGGCTCCCAAGATGGCAGAGGCAGCAGCTCCAGAGAAGCCACACACCGGCGCTGTGGCCTCCGCCATCTTGGCTAGGCTAATGTGCATACTGTCACTCTGATTGGCTGGTGGGTGTGGCTTACGCCATCCCAAAGAAACGGTTAATTTTAATATTACGCTTTTATTAGTTAAGATTCTCAAGGTACCAATGTCAGCATAAGTGGGAGACTATATAATAACATAAAGATCATGAGAATAAGTGTACAGACACCTTGAAATTTTATTTAAGTGTACTAGATGGAAGAGTAAAACAACTATTTTAAAGAAAAAAATCATATTGCCAACTTAACATACTAGACCAATAGCTAACTCTTCACTTCATAAACTTCCAGTAGACACAGCAAACCCCCACTTTTGCTGTTAAAACAGCTACTAGAGGACAAAGAATATTCAGGGGACTCTTGAACAATGTGGGGGGATAGGGGTGCTAATGCCCTTGGCAGTTGAAAATCTGTAATTTCTGCCCCTACCCCCAAAACTTAACTAAATTGGCTCTCAGTATCTTCGAGCGCTGCTCACAGATACCAAAATATACAGATGTTCAAGCTCCTTATACAAATAGCACAGAACAATGCATACAGTTGGTCCCCACATCTGTGGATTCCCAACCATGGACTGGAAATTCACAGTAGGCTGAATTCATGGATACAAAAGCAGAAGTACCGCCCTAACCGGTTTGGATCAGTGGATAGAGCATCGGCCTGCAGACTGAAGGGTCCAAGGTTCGATTCCGGTCAAGGGCATGTACCTTGGTTGAGGGCACATCCCCAGTAGGGGGTGTGCAGGAGGCAGCTAATGAATGTTTCTCTCTCATCGATGTCTCTAATTCTCTATCCCTCTCCCTTCCTTTCTGTAAAAAATCAATAAAACATATTTAAAAAAAAAAAAAAAAAGGCAGAAGCACCAAGGGCCAATTGTATTTATTGGGGGGTTGGAGGGAAATTGGCACATAAGTGGGCCCATGCAGTTCAAACCCATGTTGTTCAAGTTTGAACTGCATATACATATTTAGTAATAAAACTGCTCTAGTAAATCATTTGCTTATGTTCATGATTTTTTTTCCAAAAGGGAATGAATGGCAAAGGATATTTTATGTACAATAAATAATGTTTTTAAGAGAGCAAAATAACTAGTTTTAAGCTGTGGTAGGCCCCATCTCACAATCCCTCACCAAGGGCTGTCAAAGAGCTTAGGCATTTGGGGCTGGACAATTCCTTGCTGTGTGGACCTGCCCTAAGCACTGCAAAACACATCCCTGGCTCAGGCCCACTAAATGCCACTATATGCTCTCTCCCCAATTTGAGACAATTAAAAATGTCCCTACACACTCCCATATGCCCCCAGAGAGGCAATGCTCTCCGCTGAGAGCCACTGATTGCTGAGACTCTTTCCTCGTTCTATTTCAAGTCTGCCTGAGACTTTCTAAACAGTTTGTGTTATTTTACCACAGCTGTTTATTCAACCTTTCCTGGTAGTGCTGGTTTATAGCTTCCTATTTCACCCCAAAAGTTTTCTTTAAAAATAACATGACATTTGTTTGCTGTTTATTTGAATGAGTTTTTAAGCTAATTTTTACAAGTCCAAAAATCTAATTTTGTGACTACAAAATAATACAATACCATGTAATTACTACAGGCAGAAATAAAAGTTAAAGTGCTTTAGAGTCACAGTATCCTAAAATTTAGGAAATGGAAGGGAAATTGGAGATCATCTCTTCCAAGGGATATGTAAGCCTAACGCAAAAAGATGAGGAGGAGAGAGAACCAAGATGGCAGCATGAGGTATATACCTAAATGCACAGCCTCCACACCTATATTATAGAAATACAACCATTCAGATAAACGGCCATCCTCCAGAACCAAGGGAGGGGAACCGTTACACCTAGAAAGCAAGAGGAGTGCTCTGAGACTGAACAGAAGCTCCAGGCGCCCAAGGTACGGACGCGAAATGGAGGCGGTGGCACAGCGCGCACGGCAGGGCGGGTGAAAGGGAGCGGCAGCGGCGATCGGGTCCGAGGCTCAGAAGATTAAAAACTCCCGGGTCGCACTGAATGCAACGCGGGCTGTAGGGCAACGGGGCGGTGAAAGACCAGTGGCGTTCTAGGAGTGCTATTCGCAGCTATCACTTACGCGGAGATTCCAGGACTGAGAACCGGGCGCAGACCCCAGGGTTTGGAAAAGCCAAACCCGGTAGAAACTGCGGCATCCACAGAGGGGACGCCATTGTGAGTCGCTCCACCCCTGGTGATTCTGAGACCCCGCCCCACCCCACCTACAACCCCGCCCAAGCTGTTCGCCTGCCTCCCTGCAGCACAACCTAAGGGTCTGCAGCTGAGACAGAACTCCAATAGATCCAAACTCCAAACAACAAGGAGAAAGGCCTGCAGATCATTTCCCCCCAGTGATACCTCCCAGTGATAACTACAACAAGACTGTGCACCCAGCCTTCAAAGGCATACAACAAGAGTAGCCACCCCAGGTGATTGGGGAGGCTGAATCACTGGGCCTTATATAGGACACCCAGCACAGAAAGCCAAAATGCGGAGACTAAGAAACAGGACACAAAAGACAGAAATGGAGGAACGCAAACGACTGGATATAGAGTTCAAAACCACGGTTATTAGGTTTTTCAAGAAGTTTCTAGAGACTGCTGATAAATTTAGTGAGACCCTCGAGCATATGAAAAAGAACCAGCTAGAAATTAAGCATACACTGACTGAAATAAAGAATAATATACAGAGATCCAACAGCAAACGAGAGGATCGCAAGAATCAAGTCAAAGATATGAAATATGAAGCAAAACCCACCCAGCCAAAAAAGCCCAAACAAAAAAACAAACAAACAAACAAATGAAAAATCAAAAAGTATGAAGATAGTGTAAGAAGTCTCTGGGACAACTTCAAACGTACCAACATCAGAATTATAGGGGTACCAGAAGAAGAGAAAGAGCAA
>PVJC01001177.1:0-32286 GCA_004026665.1 Murina feae
CCTCCTACAGCTCCTGATAGAGGAGGCACAGTATTAAAGGTACAACAGCCTATTATGAAAAGCTTTCAAATTATTAGGAAATAAATCACTCTTGTGATAAGTTAACCTCAGGTAGGTTGCTAAGCCAGTTCTCTTTGAGTTTAGGTTGTTTGCATCTCTTTAGACTCAGCTGTAGTGCAAACTCTATCAACTCAATGTGCTCAATTAGACAAGCAGAATATACAAGCAACCACCTGCCATCTGCTTCCCAAAAGGTAAGCAGCCAAAAAAGCACTAACAGAAGGACTGGGGAATGCCCAACCCTAGCAGGCAAGCTCCTGAGTTTGGTATCCTAAGCCATCTGGTCAACCAGTCTCGTCCTCTTGGACACTCATGGGGCTTCCTTCAGAACACACTGTCTGGCATCCCTTCTAGAAGGGGAGATGGGTGAGACTAGCCTGGGGAGAAGGGTTAATGTCCTGACTGCCATCCAACTGCAAACTGGCAATGAAGCTGCAAACAGGTGGTTCAAGGATCTGATTAAGCCATACACATATTTTATCTAGTCTATACAGGGTTATGTTAAAAAGAAAGGAGTGCTGACTTTTCAAAATGAGTTTTCCTATATAAACATCTAGATTGCTAGCTCTTCCTGGAAAAAAAATTAAGCTATATGGCATCAGCAGGACCCCATTTCAGTTATCTGGAGGTAAGCTGCTGCACTTTCTTCCATTAGGCATGCGTTCTGATGAACGAGTCCCCACCCTGGTGCCTCAAATGCCATTGCATCTACTTATGTTCCACCTGGACCTACAGAGCTTTTGATATAATGTCACCGAGCATGGAGAGGGAGAAGAAACCCCAGTGAATGATTTCCCAACTGTCCTTTACTGATTCTCCTCTTTAGTTGAGATTTGGTCCCTTGGATGGCCAACTAAAATTCTGCTGAGATCATTCAACATAATGAACAGATCTGAGTAGAAGGCTAGCTACAATGACCCTTCAATACAAAAGCAGATTGCAGCATTTCAGAGAGGCATTCCAGACTACTTACCATACATCTTGCCTTCGTCTGATAAGATGATTTTCCTCCTCCCACAGGGTGGATAAATAGCCAAGGCTTCCTGAAAGCTCTGCTCAATGTCAGGACTCCAGACCCCTTCCGCATCGTTGTCAATTGGCTTATCTGCAGAGTCACTCATCCTTTCCATGTTTTCGGCAGGGCTCTCGCTGCCGCTCCAACTGCTGGGCTCAATTTTGGCGGTTGGGTTTTCCAAGCCGAAGCCTGGAGCCTTTTCAAGAAAATAAACCTAATAAAGAAGTGAAAATATAGTGTGATAAGGATGGGGTAACCACCAATATACTGCTCTTTGCTAGTTTCATTGCACATTCTTCAGTTGGCAGATCTGCTTGAGAATAACTGCTAGCAGAGAATATGGAATTTTGAGATCCAAGTGATTTTTTTTTTCTTTATCTATTCATGTTAGGCACTCAATACAGAAATGTAATGGCAGACAACAGCTGTATAATCTCTGCAGATTAGAGAAAGTTTTCATCCAAGAATAGTACTCACTATGAGTTGCAAGTTCACAGCAAACCATGCAAAACCATTTACTAAGTACCTACTATCTACCAGGAGCACTCTGCTCAATAATAATCAAATCTCCATAGCAGAACAATTTTGTTTATAAGAAACTAAAGTGAAAACAAAAGATGTCTGCCTCACTGTGGCCCAAAATGGTAACTCTGAAATGTTAAATCATCCCAATATTTGTCACTGAAATCACCCAAATGCGAGATGGTGGCCGGGTAGAAGAAAGAAGGAGATTATTTATCACAAAACTCACTCTACTATGACAGCTGACTTAGACCTGCCAGTCCATAGCATTTCTCTGCAGGACATTGAGCCTAAACTGTCAGGTCATGTTGCCACTCTCAACTTCTGGATTGTAACCTTGAAGCAGGGACCAAGTTGTCCCCATTCCTGCCTTCCCTGCAACAGCTACAAGAGGCCAGCACATGTACAGAAAGAAATGGTTTACACCTACATGGTCACTTCATCTGGTAGCCTACTCGGAATTCCTGATCATGAGAAAACTGTGGGGGAGACTTAAATTTCTTTCTCTGTAGCACTGAAGGTTACGGAACCAAAAGAAATCTTTCTCAAAGGTTTATTCCCCTTAAAGTATGCATGAAACCTATGGTCTTAAAGGGATAAGCTTTCCACACGAATGTCAAACTGGCACAAACACCCATGTGGAAAATGATCTAATCCTGTACTGCCTGCTGTCCACACACTAACATATCAATATTCCTTTGTTGAAAAGGCATCAGATCATTAATTCAAAAGCTTCCCCCGAAAAGGGAGAATTGTTCCTGGCAACTGATCGAAGAAGGGAGGTGGCAGGGTCACAGTAGAGAGAGCTTAGTGGGCCCACCATTCCCTGCCTTCTGCCCCCATCAAATCCACACATTACAACAGAGGCAGCCAGAAGGGGAGCAGGTGCTGGGCCCACCAGGCATCAGGGACTGCTCTGTGCTCCAGGGCAGTTACCTGAAAGGGAGCAGCCTGTCTTCTTTCTTTTTCCCTCCCTATTGTATTCCTTTCCTCTGCTCTCCCCCACCAGTGTATATCAACAGATTCCAGGTGCAGAAACTCTGAGGCACATGAACATTACACAATTAATGGTATAACTAGTGGGTGATTTTGGCTTGGTACCCTGACAGCTTTTGAGATTTGGCAGCACCTGGATAAAAGAAACCCCCAGGTTGTCTGCCTTTAAATGCTGCCACAGATCCATCATTCAAAGAACTTGTCAGCAAAATATTTACTACTTCTTACCAACACGTGTACATTGGCACCGGACTTTAAAAACTGCCAAATGTTGAGGTATAAATTATGCCACAAGAAAGGGTTTTGTGATTAACCCCCAAATGAACTCTGCAATGCCTGCAGTGTGGGCCTTTTGAATTCTAAAATTACCTTTTTTTTTTTAATCTAAGAGTCTTATAAAATTCAAGCTGAGCTGTATGCTCCCCTAGAGTCTGTTCTGGCTCCAAAGCAGTTTATTGGAGAAATTATGAGAATACGAGTGAATGCTTTGAGCAGTGACTAATCCTCTGTCTTCCTCTCCGCCTAATCCCCCCCATCCCCACCTCCACCCTGCCACCCCCCCCCAAAAAAAAAAAACAAACAATAGACATATAAAAACACAGGCCATTCTTTGAGCTCTGGGCAGCTCAGAGAGCCACATTTTAAGATAAACAGTAATGTACTCAGCATGCAACCACTATAGTAGAGGGACAGAATCCAGGACAGTGAGGGCCAGCAAAGAGACTGGGGAACTTTACTTGCCTAAAAAGAACATCACCATGTAACTTAGAGCCTCAGTGTCTTCAGACCAAATTCCCCAACACTGCCCTAATCCAATGCTTGCAGTCCCCTCTAACATTTCTCAACTGGTCATATAATCTACACATGAACATCACCAATGACAAGGAACCCACTACCTCCACACTGACATGTTGAAATTCTTCCATCTACTAGGCTAAAACCCATGTACGTTTTAAATTCTATACTATCCCATCCCTTGCAGAAGCAAATCTCCCACCAAACACCCACTTATATGTGGTAGGAGCACATGGCATATGTGACAGGAGCAGCCCTACTGTGTCCCAGACTAGACATAATTCACATAATACCTGGCTCAGCCTTCATGAACGCATCCCAGTTTGTCCGTGGCCCTCAATAAATGATGCTCAGAGATTGACTAGGATCCACAAAACTTCTAGGCTCCCACACTCCAATTGCTATTCCCGAATTCCCTTCTCCAGTGCAACTGGTTTAGGAGTTAAAGACAGGAGTTTATTTATAAATTCCATTATTTTAGCCTACATGGCTCAAAGCTGGTAAGATTTTTTTGAATCATAATTGCAAGCTTAGTGTTCTTAGACACTGAGCATCCTCTGAAGAGCTGGCTGTCACATGGAGAGGGTGTTTACCCATACTGTGGAAGTTCTAAGATGATTCCAGCCCAACATGAGAAAAAAACTTCCTGCTAGTTGAGGTGTTCAAAAAGGGGTGGGCTGCCTTAAAGACAGATAGCAGAGTCTTGTAGACAATTTCTTGAAGTTACCTCTAAAGCTGGGAGTCACAAGCCCTTGGATGTTTGGGGAATACAGTATTACCATTAATTGATCCACCCACTTAGTAAGCACAGGCACTGTTCTAAATGCTCACATGTTTTCACTCATTTACTGCAAAGGGAAGAACTCTGTGTCCAGGCCCTTGCAATTTGGTCAACTGGAGCTCAGCAGGATGGAATTACCTACTCTGGACAAGGGCCAGGATACAAACCCCAGAAGCTACCAGATACATAATCCACAGAGTTATACAGGCCCTTGGTTTTACTACCCAATTGTAAGATGAGGCCCTGTATGGGCAGAGAGTTTCCAATCACAAGACTGGGGCTGGCTGAGAAAAGCTCCCCGTACTGGATACTGAAATAACCATTCTGGCATTCTATCCCTCAAGTCTCTTCCAGACCAGCTCAAAATCCACCTCATCCTGGAAACTGTCCTTGTATCTAGTGGCTCAGAGTATCAGCCACACACTAGGAGTGTCCTAAAAATGTGTGGCATTGGTTAAGTACTACCCAATCTATCTGATTTCCACATACACAGCAAGAAGCACCTGCTTATTACAAATAATAAGATCTAGTAAAGTGAATTATGCATAAGCTATCTGTATCTGTAGAGCTGATGTCCACCTCCTCATCCCTCCATCGAGCAAGGGAGTTAACTTTCACACAATTCCGTAAATAAAGAACAACACAGAATTGGGGGAAGTGGAGGGTGGGGTATGATATGCAGGCTCAAACTGATCTAGACTCCAAACCTGGCTCACACACTAGCCATGCAGTCCAGACTGAAGTGGTTAATCTCTCAGAATCTCAGATTTTATTTGTAAAATGGAGATAATAAATACAATCCTGACATAGGAAAGTCATTAAGGGGTGGAAGGACTCTATCTGACAGGACTGTCATAAAGATTTAAAGATAATGAATGAAGGTGCTCTGTCATCTATAAAACCATGACCAGATGTTCATTTGTTTTCAAGTCCATTATCTCTAGATAGTGGTATATGCCTTGTAGTGCCCAAACACCTACTGATAATGGGATGGTGAAGAAATGAAGGTGCTCTCCTAATGGTTTCCTTTGGGAAATAAAGTTACAAAGGATCTCTAGATGACTAAATAAAAAATTTAAATTTGTAACAAACCTCTCTATTTCTAATACTTATATAAACCTATACTTATATTCACAGGTTCAATAATTTTCATATTTTTTGGGAAGTTTGATTCAAGGGAATAATCCCAGACCTAAATGAATGCCAAAAAGGAAAGAGAGAAGGGAATTCTTGTTGCTGAAAATCTACTGTATATCATGTAGCCACTATGTGCCTCAGTTTCCATCATTAACACTTTTGTAGAAGTTTCTCTTTCTCTGAAACTCTTCCTAGCCATACCATAATAAACTCCAAAAAGAACTGTTAACAGGGACCTGCTAACTGCCCAACAACCACATTTCTTAAATGGACCATTATTTTACAACTACCCACTGGCACTCTAAAAAGAGCAACATGAGTACAAGGGAATGACATCATATGTATATTTGACCAATCCACATTTTAACTTAAGAGCTGAGAACAGAAGGGAGTGAGAGAGAGTCAAATACAGGTGCTTCTGACACCAACTCTATTCACGGAACATATGAACAAAGGATATGACATAGGGCCTAGGAATCTGCTGCTCCATCTTAATTCCTGTGGATCCTTCATAATGCAAGCATCTCACCCACTTGTGGGTGATTTAAGAGCTGTTAAATAAAAGGGTTAGTTTTAACTAACTCTCATGATTCATGAAATGCCACTGAAAATGAAGGTCACACCAAAAATCATTCCTTTGTTTTAGCCAATGTCTTAATACTCTCTGAGGCAAAAGGAAAGGAGTAGTTAGGACTCTGTCTCTATTTGAGAAACCCAGGACCATGTGGTACTTGCAGCCCCTGAGTGCCTCAAATTCCATCATTAACACTGAAGGAGGCCAATTTAGTCATTCATCACCTTGTGGTTCCATAGACTCAACTAATAGAACTCAGTATGTTGGCTTATTATTGCCCCCCACCCATTCACACTCCAGTGTCCCTAAGGGCAGAGACTGTTCAAATCACCACAGTATCTGCAATGCTAGCACAGCAATTGGCGTAATAAATATTCCAAAAAAAAAGAAAGAAGGTACAAACCAACAACCAGATGACATGAACATTATTTGACAACATAACTAAACTTACCATCAAGCTTCACCTTGACCCTGGCCAAGGTTCTTATGAGTAGTAAGAGCCCAAAGGAAATCTCCAAATTAGGAAGACAGACTTAAGTCTAACACAGTTTGGATAACCAAGTGTTGGCTGAGCCAATTTCTTCTTTATTAATCATGATTACTGACAACCAATAGTCCATGTTAAAGGGACAAATATGGTTTGGGTCCTCTAGCAGGTAAGCTTCTTTTAACACAAATGTTTTGAGTGGAATGGTAAGTTTGGAGATACAACATTTTATCTTTGCTTTCCCTTTCCTTTGGTCACCAGTAAAAAAGACAGCTTTAAGAAAAGCTATAAGGGAGGCAAACTGGTGAGGGTATAAAGACCAGAAACTAAAGAGGTAGCCAAAAAAGAAATTCAAAAAGGCAAAAAATAATAATAAATTAAAAAGGTAGCAAAGCAAATCTGAGCAAGTAGGTGCGTTAAAAAGGCAATATATAGGGAGTTGCACTGAGAGCAAAGCTAAGGAAAAAGATTTCTAAGCACTCAGGACAAGGTGAAAGCAGGCACAGGTGGAGGCCACTTTAGGGTTTAAAGAAAGAGCATCACATGGTTGGAATATTTGTAGGAGACAACTTGACCAAGCATTTGATGGTTCGAGGTTCACTGTGATCTTGGTGAGAGCATAAATTTTTCTCATGGGAGGAAAGCTGACCTCCAACAAAAATACTAGGAATGAAGGAACTTTATTTCCCAAGTGAACTGGTACCTGAAATTCAAATTCATCCTGCTCCCAATGAGCCAAGTTTCAAGCACAGTGTCAAAAGCTTTCACCTAGAGGTTCTTAATCATTGCACTACCCTTGTTGGGTATTATCACCACCTTATGAGGTCCAGAGGTTGACCAAAGTAATATACTTAACAGATTTTGAATCTAGGAGTCATTTCTCCAGAGAGAATGCTCATCCCATAGGAACATCAGACTCACACTACTTGCTCACTAGCTGTAGACTGGATTTCAAAAGGAGGAATGTAGGCAGTGCTGAGTTTTGTCCATGACTGACACCATCAAGCACAGTCTAATTTATTCCTAATGAATAGTGATGATACTGACTCACCTCCCTGAGTAGCTGGGAGGAATGTCAGGCACTAATGATGGTTAATCGCTTCTGCATATGTAAAATGGGGCAGGTTATTATTTTCCTACCATTTCAGACACTAGCCAAACTCGCTAACAAGTGGCTTGAGAAATTCAAGGATCTGCAGCCTGAATATTTAAGGCAGCCTCCAGAGAGATAGAACTACAGAATGTAAGTCACTGCCAATGAGAGAGCAGATCTTTTAGAGAATGCAGACAGAACTGAGGCCACATCTGCTGTGGAGCCAGTATCAGCCAGTGAACCTGGGTGTCATATACTCCAATTGTCAACAGGTTCCCTCTAATTTCAGCAGGAAGGTGTGGATAATTACTCCTTCTCATTTTCAAAAATCACTCCCCTATCAACAGGATCCATCAACACGCCAATACCTCTTCATCAAGCTCCTGATGCTGGGTACCCATTAGAGGACTTAGCATTGCCCTCCTGAGATGCTCTAATTCTCTGCTCAATCAGCCCTAAGCACTTGCCCAGGTGACAGCTCAAGAAAGGCTTTGATTGATTTCATGCTATGCAACTCTGTATTACCAGCCTTTAGGGGAATAACCTTCTCTATCCTCTTAATGAATCTGTTAGCCTCTGAGAACAGAAATTCCTGCCTCTTCCTTTCCACCACCACACCACCAGTCAAGCTAATCACTGTTCTCCTTTATCAGTAGACTCCTTCAAAATGACACAGCCACAGACTCAGGTACAGCCAGTCTATCCCATCTGACCACTCCAAAGTGAAGACTGGGCATTGAAACAGTGCACTCATAAGGGGAGTTTGTGCTGGATGGTATGACTTGCAGGCTGAGTCATGGATCCTGGGAGGTGGACAATTTAACCTCAGAAAACACATTTCAAACCCAGAAACAGAAGTTTGTTTGCTGCTCTAAGAAAAAAAATGCCACCGAGTTAGTAGTGAGTAGCTGTCAGTAAACATTTTGAGAGGAAAACATGTAAGCCCCTTCCCAGGTGTAACAAAGAAAACCACAAAATTAACTCCCCAATTCCAATAGGTGTGTAGTGTGGACATACATTTGAGGTAAACTCACCAATCATACTGCTTACCAAAAACAAAGGAAACAAATACCAAGAAAATAATATTCTTTAGTCACTAAATTATGGGTACTATAACTTTCTTAGTTGGTAAGATTCACCACATTATCAAAATGCCTTAGCATTTTAAATGACAATGAGTACAAATTCAAAATCAAAAGTAGACAGTTAATATTTCAAAACCTATTAATGTGAGATAAATATATACACTGCCTTTGGCCAAACCTTAAGACAAGCGTTTCAAGAGGGTCTATCTCGGCCCAATGCCCAAGGAAATGCCTACAAATGGGCCTCGGACAATCAGAGGGCTAGTTCCTTGGGTGGCAAATCTATGGGTCAAGCCTGGGGTGTCATCCTTCTTACAAAAGGCCAGCGGAGACTCACTCAGTGTTACACAACCTGTTGACAGTCAAGTTAATGATATGTTGACTCTGGTCTGACTCCGAATCCCAGTAGCTGACAGGCCTAGAAGCAGCTCCTTTGACACAATTCTAATTCTGCTACATAGAGAAATGGTTCTCCAGCTTCTATGACTTAGGATGCTCCTCTCATTCTGGCCATCTACCCGGGATTATTTAGACAGCATGGTGGGAGACAGAGGCAACAGGTGAATATACAATTTACTTTGCATGAGGTTGTAAGCCAATCTATAAGAAAAATTGGAACGAAGATGGCATGTTAAAGTGCTGAATTGTTAAGTCCAAGTCCTTGGTTCTTTGACTAAACTCATACACTGGCTTTCAACTGCTCTCTGAAGATCTAACTGATCCACATGGATTTCATCAGCATTCGCATCAGAGAATCCAAAATCTAAGCTCCAGCTTACCCAGAAGGAAAGAACTCCTGTTTCCTGTCACCTTAGGGTAACCAAGAACACAATTTGTCATGACACATTTGGTTCCTTTCCATCATCTCAACCATCAGAAATATCACTTGTGAGTATGGGTGTTAGGTCTGGCCTATATGCGTTTAAATATCCATTTCTAATGGATCTGAGCATACAGATCCTGATATGCTACCCAAATCACACAACAGTATTTTTTGTGTCCCAAAATGTAATCATACAACTCTTTGGGAGCAGAAATAGAGCTTGTGTGACCTCTAGGATTGAGGACAGTGGCATGTGTCATTAACACTAGATGGAAGTGGGACAATGCATAACAACAGAACTAACTTGTTTGAGCCAGTACCTTTCCAACTCCACAGTTACCTTAGAGAAAGTTTATTCCAGGAGCTCTGAATAATTGCTTTTATTGAATTATGCTTTTATGTGATGTCATTAGCCTACTAAGAAACAACCTGTGAATTAGTCACTGTATTTTCTACAAGGATGTTGGGGTCCTTCATCAAATCACATAGGTTGCTCTTTACAAAAACCCCAAAGGAGATTTTGATAAAACACCAAACACCATGTGTTTGTACCTTAGGGCCAATCAGCTAGGCCTTGACTTTCTTTGCTCACTGGCTACCAAGGTTCATTGAGCCACTCTAACAGAACCCTCAGGGGGAGCGTGGAGACTATTTTAGTCAACAAATTTGGTTGCATCCCTAAATCCACTTTAGGTCCTACCTCTATTCCCTTCTTTTTCTTCCTTCTTTGCCCCACTTTTAATTTATGCTATTTACAGCCTTCCAACCTGCCTTAAATTCATTCTGAAATGAGACAGGAAAACTATTTTTGTTTTATAATTATCTCCCTCTCCCATGTCTCCCACCCAGGTGCCAGATGCTAGAGAGATAGATGGAGATGAGTAAATGTATAACCCTCCCTACTCTCAAGGAGCACCCTTTCAGCAAGGAGACAAAGAAAAAACTTATTATCCTTCAAGATGTAAGCCCCAACTTCTTCCTGAATCCCAGTAGCACCTTTGCTCACTCATTGTATAGGAATCCTTGTTTGTGGGTTTGTGAGACTCATGTGAGTTCCATGCCTTTAATCATTTTTCTATCCTGGGCATTTAACGGAACGTCTAGCAAATAGTAAATGCCCCCCCAAAATAATGGGCGAATGGATGTCTAAATAGTGAATCCATGAGTAAATGAATTAATGAACAAGTACATGAATATAAGATTTCAAAAGAGGAATAAAAGTGCTATTTGAGTGGATTCTGTCTCTCGAGTCAACAACAGCCTCATGGGAGGTGACATTTAGGTGGTTCTTGCAGCCTGAGTGGACGCAGAGGGCGATTAGGAGAACAGCACTGACAGGCCTGCTCAGAGATGTTCACGGAGGGGAAGTGGTAAAGACAGGGCAGAGCAAGAAAATAGAAAGGTTGGGGCAGAGGCTGGAAGAGTAAGCTCCGCCAGGTCGCAGGGGACTGCCCACGTAACAAAAGGTCTGTATTGGTTCATACAAAGGCAACAGAAATTGGGAGTAAAGAATAAATAATTTTACAAATTTGGAATCAGAATTTTTTAAATCAAAAGCCTTTCCAGTGTCCCAAGGCCAGTTCTCCAGATAAATTCAAGTGTTACAATGTGGCATATCCCTAAGCATTTCAAATTTATGAAGGCATTTTAATTCACCAAAAGACAATGACAGTTTATACAGGTGTGCTTGTTTAAGCAGCCCAGAGCCACAAGATTAACTCCACTAGGTTCTCAGTTCTCCCAATATGCTCATCAGACCTTGCTTTCACGTGCTCTACATTTCCCTAAAGAGGGCTGTGTGCTGCCAGTGTTCTCATCCCGAATTTTGCATGGGGACTGGAATCCAATGCTCACACAGTGTGCAAACACCAGCTCATGCCCACACAAGCAAATGTACCAACTAACCAAAAATACATGACATTGCATGTTCAAAAATATCTCCTGGTTCCCAATGTTCACTGATACAATTGAGTCCCCACTCATTCAATAAAAAATACAATCTGCCCTAACTGGTTTGGCTCAGTGGATAGAGCGTCGGCCTGTGGACTCAAGGGTCCCAGGTTTGATTCCGGTCAAGGGCATGTACCCTGGTTGCGGGTACATCCCCAGTAGGGAGTGTGCAGGAGGCAGCTGATCTATGTTTCTCTCTCATTGATGTTTCTAACTCTCTATCCCTCTCCTTTCCTCTCTGTAAAATAATCAAAATATATTTTTAAAAATTCAATCTGCCATTTAATGATGACAGTGAGGGTGTAGCTGAGAGGGATGCAAATTCAGGGGCTGATAAAAGCCTTACCCTGGCCTCCATCCCTGTCTTGGTCCCTGGTTTATGCCTAGTTCAATCTCAGAAGGAGAAAGAACCTCGCTGAGGCGAAAGAATTGAGTAGCTGTTGTCCTCCCACTTTAGACAATAAGCCACTCATTCAATTAGCAAATATTACTTGAGTACCTAATGTGTGCACAGCACCAGCTCTGGGAGGTCCACAAGCACTGCAAGGGCACACAGTGGGGCAAGACCCCCAGGCAGAGAGATACAAACACAAAGACTGAGGAAGCAATTCTGAAGTCAGGCCTTCCTCTGCCTTCATTTCTACATGGCCCAGGGTGTTCTGAAGGAGACAGTCGGACTCTTCCCTCCTCACCCTTCAAACCCCTCAGCAAATGTACAATGTAAAAAAGTCAGAAGGCCACAATTTGATTCCATCAACACTTCTGCAGTTCCATAATGCATGCATGCACCACACACTGAGAGAAGGCATCTCTTTAGGAGAAAAAAAGAGGAAAGGGTATACATTTCTCTTCTTTCTACAGGTTCTGCTAAACTGGTAGAAGAAGGTGGAACCCTCAATTCCTCTCCCTAAAATGTAATCCATTTTCAAAGACACCTACAAAGCCTCTAAAACCCTCCCTGTCTCTCAGTCCAATGGCCTAATGGTAGGTGTGCAACTTGAGAGGCCAAAAGACCCAAAGGCAAAGCAAACAAACCCAAACCTTCACAGTCAGCCTGTGAGTGTGCCTCACAGAAACTGCATACTGGGTTCTGGCACCTTCCAAGTCACTTCTCTGTGTCTAAGCCCCTGTCCGTAAAAGCACCATTTTCCAGGTCCTGAGTGAGGGAAACCAATCCCACAGCCTCCTGAGGGATTCATCTCAGAGAACCTGGCTGAAGCAGCACCCAAGTTGGGCCATCATCCCAGGCTTCTGGCTTCTGCCATCCCTTCTGATGCAACTTGTCACCAAGAATGTCGACTCATCCCTTCATCCCTCAAATAGATCCTTTCCACTCCTCTCTAACCCACTAACTTTGCTCCTCTCTCACAGGCAGGGCCTCACAACTTCTTTCTGAGCTGGAATATCGCCTAAGTCCCCACACGGCCACCATTGCTGACAACCTGATTCCACCAGGTTCCCAACTCTGGATGTACATCTGGAAGACAAAGGTGGCTTCTTAGAAATATAAGCCCCAGCTCTGATAACAGAAGTACTGAATCAGAATCCTTAGGAGATCCATTCTTTGCAAAACTCTCCTATGCTATTCTTCAGCCAGAGTTTTCCTAAAATACAAATATAACTTTCATCATACACTCATTTGAAATCTTTTAGCAGCCACCCCACCCCTCACCCCACTCTAGGACCCAACTGCATAATGGGGTACCCATGGCCTTTACCTCCGGATCTCAGCCTGCTCCTCACATACCCATCCAGTCCCCTATATTTCAGCCACACGACCACTCTAAGGTGGGCAGACACAGCCGGCTACCTGCTTCAACCCTCAGCCATCTGTGTCCCTCTACTCAGAAGCTTCTCTCAGCAGCAACACTGCCTGATGAATGTCTGAACAGTCGTTCCAAGACCAAAGCCACCAACCTCTCCTCTGGGAAGCTTTAGCAGATTTCTCCACTCAGACAAGTCACTTTGGTGTCCCCATAGCACCTCAAACCAACTTCTAACACCACACTTAGTACCCTTCCCCAGGATTTCTCGTAAAATAGTGTCTCACAGCGAATTGGTAAATTCCTTAACATTCTTACATTTAACAGGAAAATTGACAGAACTCAACAAATGCTAAATATTTTTCTCTGTGGTACCCCTACAGTTGCAGGGACCTCACTGGAGAGTCTATATGGCAAAGCAGGTCAGTATATACACTTACTATCTTTGTATCAACAAAACAAAAATAATCAATTTAACTCGCCTATTATAAAGATTAAATGAGGTGTCTCAATCATTGGCAGTCGTTATGGACATTACTTACCTGCATGCTTGCAGGTTAGTGGATATGTGTGTGCACACACATCTCAGAACTGTGCCTGGCACAGGTCCTCAAATAGCTGTTGGACAAATGTATGTAACTATAATTAATGATTACTACTTATGTATCCGTCTTTCCTGCTATACTGCAAATTTTCAGAAGGCAGGGATTCTGTCCCATTTATTTCTGTACATCATGCCCACTCCAGCTCAATAAGTAATTGTTCAATTTAGTTCAATGTAAAATATTAATACAATTTTTATGACTATTGAGAAATTCATCCTGTCTAAGGAATCACAAAGACAGCCTGGGGCACACTCTAGACCAAAATAAAGAACTCATTGGCCCTAAAACCTTCCTCCAGTCTCCAAAACCTTGACTGGCTGGCCTCCAGCCTCAACACCAAAGCTGCAGGACCCACCTCAGGGTAGGGCCTGTCACCTATTGAGCCACAACGGGAGATCTTCACTGATGACACACACCCCCTCCTCAGTCTGTGGCATCACAGCCCTGGGGCAGCAGCTGCTCTACCCGGGAGATGGGTAGCAGGAGCAGAAGCAAGCCGCCTTTTCAGCTCACAGCCAGTTCACGCCGCCACAGGGACTTAGGGGGCACAGTCAGGAGTAGTGTCAGGTTACCACAAAAATAACAGAGGACCTACACTAGGAGGATGTGCAGGCCAAGTGCCTAAGGGAAGAGAAATAAAGAAGCCCAGGAGAAGAAGAAAAAAGCAGACATTTGAGTCACAGAGGACTGGGTTTTAAGAAATGTACTTTATAACTCATCCATTTAGTAACCAGTCCAGAGCAGCCTATATTTATGTTATACTTAACTACTTTGAATGTGCTTTTCAAAACATTATTTTAGGACAAGAGAGGAATGGGGGATGTGTACTTTGCTTATTTAATGCTCTCTATAAAAGTCAGATTTGGGTCAATGAAGATTTTGACAAGTATTCCCATTCAACAAATTCCTGATAATTACTCAGCTTTAATTTTCTCAAAACTAAATCCAAACAAGACAAAGCTAATTAAGTCTATTGAAGAAGGGACGAGCCTTTGTGGGGAGAGGGGGGCTAATAAAAAGCATTTATGCATTTTTTTTTTCTAAAATGAAATCAAAGTCCACTCCCATGCTACCCTCATGCAGGAAGACTGCTGGCTTGATGTGGTCTGACCCAGCCTGGGCACTTCAAATAAAGTTAACTTCAACCACTGTCTCCAGTTAGCAGGTTACTGGTTCTCCATCCACGGCTTTCATCTGGGTTTACTCCATACACTACGCTTATTTAATTTGCTTCTAGCAACTGTTTTACAAGAGGGTGGGTACAGACCCAGCTACGGGAAAGGATGCCCTTCTTTGGCTGGGCAGGTAAACACCTACTGCACCTGGGGAGTTAGGTTTCCCATTGTAATCCCTATGTGTGAGAGCCACTGTGAATGCCCTGGCAGGGGAAGGCTGAGCTAACTCTAACAGGCACAGTCCATTCCCAGCCTGAAAGGTGCTGAGAAGGAGGAAGGTAAAAAAGAAGAAAAATAATCCAAACCAAAAAGATACGTATTTTTTAAATAGGTCCTCTACATTTTGATGGGAAAAGGCTTCCCACCATCACATTATTTTGTAGTTACTGATTTACGTTTTATTTTAAAATATCAGGGTTATGAGTATTATAAGGCACAGCAGTGTTCTGAACAGGATTCTACTGCAAATATTTTTTTTAAATGCTCTAAAATGACAATTTTTAGTGACAGCCACACCAGCATCTGATAGACATGCAAAGAGGCGGAATCTGGGGGGTTATTTGCTTGTTTACCTTGTAGGAAATAACCCTCTCCCAATCAAACCAATAAAAACATCAGGAAGGAACCTATGGCCACTGGAGTTTGAGTTCTGTAAATGTAGAATACCATCTAAATAGTCAAATGAATGGCATTTTCATTCTGTCTTTAAAAACGGTCCAGTTCTTGGAAGAGGGGACCTGAGCCCCCTCTCTCCCCCTCGAGCTGTCAGAAACCACACAGTTCATGCCGGACACATCACATCGTGCAATTACCAACCAGCACTGCCATTGCTAAAAGACCTTTAAGAATCCTGATTTTTACCATAAAAGCTCTCATTATTATCTCAGCTCTCTTTGCTTGTTCAGCGTGCCTGGTCACTTACAGGAGGAAGATAAAAAACCGGGACTCAGCTCATCTTTCCCAGCCGTGTCTCCCAGGGAGCTGTTCGTGACTCTGCAGCGCAATGCCACACCACCACACTGGCCGGCTGGGTTTAAAATTAGCAGAGCCCTAGAGAGCCACGGGTAACCTTCCGACAAGGTTAGCCAGCGGAGCAGAGCACAGCTCAGGGAGGGACATTAATAAGAAGCCAAGCAGAGCCTTTCAACAAGCCCGTTAGGGCCTCTCAGAACCCCAGCAGTATGGAAACCTGGAGGGCCGGCACCTAAACATGAGGAGGCTGACCTAGGCTCTTATTTTTACCCCACAGAGTCAGCAGCTTCCTGAGAGACAACAGACACAATCCCCAAATGTGTCTCCAAGTTTGTATTATATACTCAGAAACTGATGATACAGTAATTTTCAAAAGTTTAAAATGGATTTTCAAAACGTAATATTTATGGAACACTTCTGATGATAAAGTTAATACCCTAGAGAACCCAACAGGTGGAGCCTATGGGAAACATGCACAGGAGAAAACCAGCTTTCCCCAGTATTCCACCAAACAAAGTCAGTACTAACAATGCATTTTGATGTATTTTCTTGCACTAAATAACATTGTTATTCTTGCATTCCCTATAGTTTGGGGTTCTTTTATTGCCCACCTAACATTTCACATTCAGCATTTTTCTGAGTCTTAAAATTTTCTTTGTAATTGTGATGTTTAAAAGTTAGAATATTTCGTGTCATGAATGTACCATTATTTGGCTATTTCCCTATGACTGGACATTTAGGTTTTGCCCCAACTTTTCACTGTTAGTGTGACATCCTCGTAATCATTTCTAAGGGCAGATTCCTGGAGCCCAAGGGCAGGAAACATTTGAAGCCACTGGTGTAGACTGGGGACCTGGTGAAGACAGACTGTGACCACCACAACATAGGTGCCTTCTGAACAGAGGAATGTATCTCAGTGCTTTCCAAATAGACAACCCTAAATTCTAATGCGACACTGTCCAAGCTCCTACAGGGAGATCAGGCTTAGCGCACAAAAGCCCATTGGCACTGAGATAAAGGACTCCATCTAACAACTCTGAACACCTGTCAAAGGCAATTCAAATGCTGCTCAACCCCCAAACTGCCCAAACCAGTACCTCACTGGGATAGCCATACTGGTTATTAAAATACTAGAGGCCTGGTGCACAAAATTTGTGCATGGGGTGGGGGAGGGAGGGTGTGTGTCCCTCAGCCCAGCCTATACCCTCTCCAATCTGGGATCCCTCTCACAATCCAGGACTGCTGGCTTCCAACCGCTCACCTGCCTGCCTGCCTGCCTGATTGTCCCTAACTGCTTCTGCCTGCCAGCCTGATCACCCTCTTACCACCCCGCTTCCTGCCTGATTGACACCTAACTGCTTCCCTGCCAGCCCTATTGCCCTTAACTGCCCTCCCCTGCTGGCCTGGTCACCCCTAACTGTCCTCCCTCACCAGCTTGCCCCCACAACTGCCTTCCCCTGCAGACCTGGATCCCCCCACATCTGTCCTCCCCTGCAGGCCTGGCTGCCCCCAATTCCTTCCTCTGCTGGCCCAGTCACTCCTAACTGCCCTCCCCTGCAGGCTTGATCATGCCCAACTGCCCTCCCTTGCAGGCCTTGTCCCTCCCAACTGCCGTCCCCTGCTGGCCATCTTGTGGTAGCCATCTGAGTTCACATGGGGGAAGCCATCTTTGACCACATGGGGGAAACCTTCTTGTGTGTTGGAGTAATGGTCAATTTGCATATTACCTCTTTATTATATAGGATTAGAATACTTCCATACAAGTTGGTAAAGAGTCAGCGGCCCAGCCCTGGCTAGTGTGGATCAGTTGGTGGAGCACCATTCCATACACCAAAAGGTGCAGGGTTCGATTTCTGTCAGAGCAAATGCCCAGTTTTCAAGTTCAATCTCAACTGATTTATGGTTCTCCTCTGTCTCTCTCTCTTTCTGTCTTCCTCTCTCTAAAATCATTATATCTATAATAATCTATAATAATAAAAGCATAATATGCTTTTTAGACCAAACGTCTTTCCGGATGTCCTTCTGGATGAAGTCAGGGCTGCAAGGGAAGCCCGGGTTCCGGGTGTTAGAGGGAAGCTGGTGCTGGCAGCCAGAGGAAGGAAGGCCTAGACTTGCACAAATTTCACACATCAGGTTTCTAGTCCTATCTAATAAAGAGGGAATATGTTAACTGACCCTCACGCCACTGCAAAGATGGCAGCGCCCACAGCCAGTAAGGAGGGAATATGCTAGCTGACTGTCCCACCCTCACAGATGGCAGTGCTCACAGCCACAAGATGGTGGCACCCAGTCCCCTCAGCCCCACCGAGGCAGCAGGTGCACAGCAAGACTGGGAACCCCCAAGGTGGGCCCGGCCTTGCTGTGCACCTGCTTCCAGAGTCTGCCAGTCCCCTCAGACCCTCAGCAACCCAGGGCCAGCCCGAGTTGCAGGCAAGCCTCGGATGTCAGCTGCCTAGCTGCCCAGGATCGGCCTGAGGTGCAGGCAAGTCTCAGATGGCAGCTGCCCAGAGCCACCCGAGGCTCAGGTAACCAGGGCCGGCTGGGGCTTGCACTGCCGGCAGTGGCAGCAGCAGAGATGTGAAGGGGTGTTGCCTTCCCCTGATTACCAGGTCGCCTCTTACCCTTGAGGGCTCCTGGACTGTGAGAGGGGGCAGGCCAGGCTGAGAAACCACCCCCCCCTCCAGTGCATGAATTTTTATGCACCAGGCCTCTAGTATACATATAAAAAAGTCAGTGGTCCAAGCCCACTGAATGCTCATCCCCAAAGCTCCTCACTATCCAACAAGTACAGAGTATGTGCCTGGCACACCTGAAGGCCTCCAGTGGTTTCCATTGTGTCAATGCCCATATCATCTGTTAAATATTTTAAATACCACCCCTGTCCACAGATAATTTAAGATTTGCTTTTTAAATCTGTTAATCCTCCCTCTCTAGTCAGAGACCACCATTTAAAATCTTAATTACCATCATTTCAGCACTGTTTCTTAAATTCCCTAAATTTTTTTTAATTGAAATGGACAATGAATAGGAAGCACTTACAAAGATGCCTAACAGGAGGCTGCTCCCACCAGTTACTCTCTACAAAGCACAGTGATAAACATCATAAGATTCATGGATCTGGTACTAGTACCAGTGATGTTGGTTCCCCAAGGATAAAAGTATCTGCTTAAATCCCAGGAGACATTAAGGACCTCTCAGATCTTCAACTATATTCTCAGAAAGCTAAAACAAAAATATCAAATTGCTAAAATCGAGGGATAAGAGTCAAATATAGCCTAACCTATGCCCAGACCACCTGGTATTGGCTTACCTATCTAATCTAATAAAAGAATAATATGCAAATTGACCCTCACTCTGAGACACCTAAGCCACGCTCACTAAGCCACACCCACCATCCAAGCCACGTCCACAAGCCAATCAGAGCAACTATCTGCAAATTAACCCAGCCAAGATGGTGGCCAGCAGCCATGGAGCTGGAATAAGCAGGAGGCTTCCGTTAGGCTGGCTAGGCCTCTGCTCAAAGCAACAATGTTTCAATTATAGAAGATAAATAAACCCCAGAAACCTGATTCCAGCCAGCCTCGCTGGGACACTGGGTCAATGGGAGCTGTGGGCAGCCTGAGCTGGAATAAGCAGGAGGCTTGCCCCAGCGATGGAGGAAGCTAAGGTTCCTGTCTGCCTATGCTGGCTATGGCCTCCGCTCACAGCAACAAAGTTTCAATTATAGAAGACAAACAAACCTCAGTTACCTGCTTCCCGCCTTGGGTTCAAGGAAGCGCTGGGAGCCTGGATTGTCAGGGACAACCTGACCTGGGCTCCGGTTAAAGTTTCAACTTTACTAGTTAAATAAATCCCAGCCAGCCTCGCTGCAAACAGCCATCAGCCCCTCACCCAGGCTGGCCAGGCACGCCAGCAGGTGGACATCCCCAGAGGGGTCCCAGACTTCTTTGACAGGGCACAGGCCGGGCTGAGGGACCCCCCAAGTGCACAAATTTTTGTGCACCAGGCCCCTACTTATACTAATAAAAGCAACATTTAGGGGCCAGGAACATTGATTGCTATGTACTTGCAAGCATGACTTCTACCTTAGCTCCCTTTGCTAAGTTAAACTATATTTTGTGGGAACAAACAGATCATGAATAAATGAAACAAGAGTTTCATTTTTCTCTAAATGTTTTTGTCCATCCTCTACTGGGGAACCCTGGGCTGGATCACCAGCCAGGAAAGGGGGAAGAAGGAAAAACAAAGGGCCTATAAAATCAGACTTTGAAAACCAAGAAGGTGCTAGCCTGGACACATTACAGCACTGTCCAGCTCAGCAGCTGGGATCATGGCCCAGCTGGAAGTAAGTCCAAGACAATGCCCATCCACACCTCCATTTCGCAAGCTCCGACTCCCAATTCCAAGTCACTGTGGGAGCTGAAGGATGAGCTGCAGCTTCTTGGCCAAATCAGCAAAATTCTAACTGATGGATATAAAAATATGTTTGGCTCTTAAAATCAAATACAATGGCAAAAGCTTAAGAAAATGCCTTGTAGGAATAAGTGGAAATAATATTCACAGCTAACATTTATTCAACACTACTGTGTGAGGCACAGTACTCTACTTTCATTATTTCTTCTAATTTTCATCACAACTATCTTAGGTAGAGATATAATTTTGCTATATCTTTATAAACATAGTCATGTGTCCACCTGCTTAATGGGGTGCCCTGCTGCAAGCTCCCACATCGTTGTAAGTGCCTGCCAACACGTCTAGCTCCCAGTGTTGAGCTCCATGAAGGCAGCCCCCTTACCTTCCTTGGATGTGTCCTTAGGACCTGGCACAACACCTTCACATTACCTCCAATAGGAACTGAATCTTTTTTAAAAATATATTTTTATTGATTTCAGAGAGGAAGGGAGAGAGGGAGGGGAAAGGGAGGGGGAGGGGGAGGAGGGAGGAGGAGGGAGAGGGAGAGACATCAATGATGAGAGAGAATCATTGATTGGCTATCTCTTGCACATCCCACTTTGGGGATCGAGCCTGGAACTGGGGCATGTGCCCTGACTAGGAATCGAACCATGACTGCCTGTTTCATAGGTTGACACTGAACCAGTGAGCAACACCAGCAGGGCTGAATATTTTAATTAACAGCCAGAATAAAGGAGGGGCTAGAATACTGCTCTGATTTCCAGAGCTCACATGCAGGCTTGTCTTAAGTAATTAATGAGGCAAAAAAAACCTCACAGCCCAGTGATTTTTCTAAACTGAAACAGAAAGGAAAAAGATCCAGTTGCAGAGAATTCCCAAGCAGGGTTCCACGGCCACCTCAATTAGAAAAAGGAAACTTGTGAGCTAGATCATTTGCACA
Source organism: Murina feae (assembly GCA_004026665.1). Classification (NCBI taxonomy): domain Eukaryota; kingdom Metazoa; phylum Chordata; class Mammalia; order Chiroptera; family Vespertilionidae; genus Murina; species Murina feae. The sequence continues at coordinate 21,187 of PVJC01001177.1, forward strand.
ATTTACACCCATTTCCTGACATTCTGGGCTGAGATTCCAGTGCCAGGCGCAGTGCAGGCATTAGACACATCACCTCTTGACACTGGCTTGAGGTCACGGGAGCATTTACTTCTTTGCTAGGAAGAAAAGTTTAAAGTGCAGTTTGATCAATCTGTCAAGCACCTATCCTTCGGGCTAAAATTAGAAAACATTCTTTAAGATTGTTAAGTTTTTATCAATACTGAAAGGTCAACTCAGAAGGCAGAGGCGATAATTGCTGTTTTCTGCCTAGTTCACTGTCCATCCTTTAAGGCAGCTAGTACACATACAGCATTTCTCCTTGTACGTGTTTCTGCAATATAAATTACTTAATCACCCCTTAAAACTGTTCTGCTATATGCATCACCAAGTCTGCTCTTGGTGTATGTTTCACACAGGAGAACAAACTTTGCAAAAACCCTTTTTTCCTCTCTTCTAATTACTGAGCAAACTGTAAGAGTAATGCTAAGAGGCAAGCATAAAGTAGGCTCATCCACACTTGAACCCCCCAATGCAGCAAGCTGCCAGAGTAGATAGCACCCCAGCTGAAAAGCACAACTGACTCCTAGCACAGCTTCAATGTAGCTTCAGGGCAGACCAGACATGGGACATTCATACATTTGAATTAAAGCTCCAATCAGGTAATGCTGAAATGACACTGAAGACATGTGCCTGGTTGTGAATTGGCTGGGCACCCTCTGTGAAAAAGCAAGACCTGGAATGAACCTTGGGTTTTTATTTTCATCCATTCACAAAGAAATATCACAGGTGACTGATGTTTGAGAATCTGAGATAGGGAAGCAGAAACTCAGAACATTTTTAAATGTAGATAATTATTTTTTCTTTCTTGTTTTCATTAGTCTTTTGTTTATTTAGTCAAACCATCCTTATTATGGAACATTTGTGAATTACGGAGCCAGAGATATATCAACCCCCAAATCCTATCAACTTCTGCTGTTAAGACACAAACATCATATAACCTTGAGCAATTCCTTTATTCCTCTCCAACCTGGGACTCAGTTTAAATAAGGGACCTGAAATCACACTTGTAGGTAGCTCTCAATTGAAGGTTTCTGTTTCTGTTTCTACTCCATTCAACAGTCTACCAGAACAAGCCGAATTCTGGCCCACAAATGGCTAGACTGTCCAAAACTTAAGTCTTTACAGTCCCATAAAATATTATTGACCACATTATATATATGTATATACTAACAGCATTTTTGCTTCTAAAGAAGCAGACTATTTCTGACAAAACAATAAAAGATGCTGATTATAAATCTGTCTGTTTTAAAAGTAAGGTAATTATGCCCTGGCGGGTATGCTCAGTGGTTAGAGCATCAGACAGTGCATAAAAGAGTCTTGGGTTCAATTCTCTGTCAAGGACATATAGCTGGGTTGTGGGTTCATGCCTGCTCCCTGGCGGGGCAGGTGGGGGAGGCAACTAATCCATGTCTCTCTCTCCCATTGATTTTTCTCTTTCTCTCTCTCTCCTTTCCATCCCTCCCTCCCACTCTCTCTGAAAACCCATGGAAAAAATATCCTCAGGTGAGGATTAACAATAATAATAACAACAACAATAATAATAATAATAATATAAAAGTAAGAAAACTGTAAGGAAAATTTTAAAAGAAAGTATATTCTCATGTATAACAACTCAGGTTTGATTCCAATCAAGGGCACATATCTTGGTAGCAGGCTCAATCTCCAGCCCCACTTGGGCGCATTCAGGAGGCAACCAATTCATGTTTGCCTCTCACATCAATTTCTCTCTCTCTCTCTGTCTCTCTGCCTCCCTTCCACTCTCTCTCTAAAAATCACTGAAAAAAATATCCTCAGGTAAGGACCAACAACAACAAAAAATTAAGAATCATCACATCCCATATGACCATTAAATTTGATAAAAAGTCTATATTTAATTAACATGTTTAAGCACCATTCAATAAGCTTTAAGGATTATACCTGCACCTAACCTACTGTGAATGGTCAGAGATTCACAGACAAGTTTAAAAATGTTTATTGAGCCCTAAACGGTTTGACTCAGTGGACAGAGCATCAGCCTGCAGACTGAAAGGTCCCAGGTTCGAGGCCGGTCAAGGGCATGTACCTTGGTTGGGGGCACATCCCCAGTAGGAGGTATGCAGGAGGAAGCTGATTGATGTTTCTCTATCATTTATGTTTCTAACTCTCTATCCCCCTCCCTTCCTCTCTGTAAAAAAATCAATAAAATATATATATTTTTAAAAGAACGTTCATTGATAAATGTTTTCTTCAAAGGAAGAGAGATGTGATCACTTCTATCACATTTTACAAAAGTAACTATTTGAGTTCAAAACATCTAAAATCTTAAATACAAATAATACTCTAATTTCATTTCTTTCTTTAAGTTGAATTCATTTTTGTTTTAAGATACATTGCTACTATGCAAACCTGTCTTTTCTGAGTACTTTGTTCCAGGTGGAACAATGGCATAAAAGGAAAACAAAAGGCTAAGAAAACAATGAAGCTCTTTGGTCTTAATAGGCTGTAATCATCTTAACATATTCCAGTTTTAAGTGGAAATAGTAAATGAGAGGATGAAAAAAGAATGCATTTGGAATTTCAGAACATTACGTATTGATATTGATTTACTGAGAGAAATCGGTGAGGTGAACTATTTGCCAGAGTAAACAATTATCAAGATCACATTAACACATCCATGGAGATTTCTGTTCACAATTCACACAATCTGACGTGGTGTTTGGGGGGCTGCTGTATTCACTCCTCTAGAAGTCCAGGGGAAGTCCAGCCCACAAAGCCCACTCCTGCAGTGCTGACTGGGATACAGCGGCAGTAATACATGGATTATTCGCTTTAGTTGGGTGTCATACAACACAAAACAGCTTTCGTTCAATTGCCTTAGACAGGCATGAAGCCAACTTCAGGCCAGGCTCTGTGCTGGAGAGATAAAGATGAGTAACAAATACGTTCCTCACTCAAATTTCTCACAGTCCAGTGAGAAGCTGACACATCCTGGGAACTCCAAGTATAGAAAGATGTGCTGGGAATACGGGGAGTGCAGTGGTAACAGGGCCAGAAGATGTACATCTCATGGTCTCTCTCTGTCCTGCCTTAGTCACAGCTATAATCTCAGAATCTAGAACAGCGCATAGCACATAGTAGGTGCTCAAAAAAAAAATGAAGCAGGTTAGGAGGCAGGGAGGACAGATATAGAGCTGCCAAGAGACTTGGAGTTCAGTAGGGAGCCTGGTTCCAACACAGAGGCCTTGGTTTTAATGTCCACTCCACCACTTAGTCTCTGGGAACCAAGGTAATGCATTTAATGTGGCCATGCCTCAGTGTCCCCGTGTACCTCCTAAGATAGTGATGAGATAACATACACAGAAATGCCTGAAATTGCAAAAAAGTTGACCCTATTTCTACCCACTGCTACCTTCTGTCTGGGATAGGGACCTGAGATGACACTGAGCCACCACAGGAGGATAAGATCTTTTTCCCCCCCTCCTCTTCTTCTTCTCTTTTCTAATCCTCCCTGCAGTAGCCCCTGCTCCCCATGCTGACTTAGACTGAATGAACCAAAAAGGAATTGGGAGGGAGAGGAAAACAGAATCCTCTGACTATGAGAGAGGCAAAGACGGCCACCCCTTGGAATAGAAGCTATCAGTAGTTCTAACTGGATTTAAACACAAACAAACAAACAAAAAGAATAAACTCCTGAGCCAGACACTTAAAAGGTTCCAATTTCTACTGGATACACTGCTTTCTGGGACTGCCTCAGATTCTTGACAATTAACTGGAGTTATTTTCTCCCATTTCCCTGCATGAATTTCCTTTTCTCAATTAAAATAATTAATGTAAATTAACACTTGATCAACACAAAAGACAAAACCAAGCTTTCATATCATCTTAGACCTTCATTTTCTTTAAAAACAATATATGGGCATGTGTTTTCGTATTTCTATGTAGGTGTGAATGCACCTGTTTACGTATACATGTACATTCAACACGTGCAAGTGTGTTATCTGAGTAGGCATGCATTACGGTATACACCTCCATAGAAATACGAACTAAGCTTCTTGTAGTCGAGGAAAGTGTGACAGACACCATCATGCACATGGAAGGAGGCAGGAGAAATGCAGAAGCCGGCAAGCTCACCTGTACAAGTAATTAAGGGCCCACTCAATGGTGAAGCCCTGGCTGGGAGTACTAGCTCTAGGAGAAGAATCTGAGCTCCTAGGTTCTGATTCCAGTTCACCCTCTGATATAAAGGTAACATCAGGGGTGAGCAGGTATTAACTTTATGAGTCAGGAGCTCGAGGAATGAAAAAGAAAAAGGGAGGGCAACTTTTTTTCTCTACCTCAGACAGACTCCTCTGTGAGATCATTATTAAACACAATTCTCAACACAATGGATGGGTAGTTTTGTGGCATCAGTCCTCCTAGAAAACATTTCCACTGCTATCTCTCTTATCCCCAACTCAGGCTTTCACTGTCTTGGGCATTCACCCACCGTGCCCAAGAAATCCCTCTACTGCTTGCTTTTCTGAAAGACATCAAGACCCTTCTCAACAACCGGCTTCAGCCCAAACAATCAACCCTTGTGCAACCTCAGAAAAGTGTCTGAACTTATCTTTTCTCAGTTACTTATCTGTTACTGAAATTGTCTCTTTGACTTCATTATAAGCTCCTCACCCAGAGACTCTATACTCTTCCTCATTGTGATACCACCACCACCACCACCATGGCTCCATCCCTAGAGTTAAACCAAAACAAATATTCCCATGGCAACGTTTTCTGTGTGTCTGCTAGGTTACATATAATAAAATGGATGTAGGAACAGGGTTTTTAAGGAGAAATAACAGGATATGGTCAAAGAATCCACAAACTAGTGAGGATGATGGAGATGAAAATGATTGCTGGGATCTGCTGAGTCATTTGACACTGGAATTTGCCAGGGACTGGGAGTTGGGATAGTGACTCTGAAGAATAGTAGAGTCTGCTCCTGATACTATCTCAAAGGATATGATACTGGCTGACTTTAACAAGGTGGAAATTTAATAAGGATAAATGTCAAGTCATGCACGTAGGTCCAAAAAGAAAAAAAATCAACTCACAAGTATGGAGTAGAGGAGATCACATGAGAAAGTCTTACAGGATTGGGTTGCCCACAAGCTCAATGACTCAGTGTGATGAGGCCGCTGAAAAAGCTAATATACTATCAGGCTGCCCTGATCAGAAATGCTAAATTCACAGTAGAAAAGTGAGATCTGGGTCCCAGAGACTATGGCAGGAAGATTGGTCAAAACTGAGTGTATTTCAGAGAGCAGACACAAGGGTGAAGCCACACCCTAAGAGACCGTGAGAGTCACTGTTAAACTAGTCTTGGGCCTTAGCATTCCATCCCTAGGAATAGAAAACAGAGATACAGTTTACCTAAACGAGGAAGGCGCTGAAATTAACCTGTAAGAGTAGTTATCACAGCACGGCTTACAGTAGCTTAAAAAGTGAGAGGAAATAGGTAAAATATCAAAAGGGAACAAATTACATATCCCATTAGGAAATTATATGTTACCAATTCCAATAGCAAATATTTACTGAAATGAAAGATATTAATGAAATTCTATTCACCAGAAAAAGAAAATTACAACATATACAAACAATTTAATTCATTTTGTAAACATAATGACAAATCCATATCAAAACCTGCATTGAAAATGGTTGGGAAGCCTTCTTACCTATGAGGGCTGCAATTACTGATATTTTCCCTTTTACTTCTCCATATTTTCTCAATGTTTCATGAACATATATTGAAAATCTGGTAAGAAAAATTATTTTTAATCTTTCACAGGAATAAACTTCCTATGTGAAAAGAGGTATGCGCTGTAGCTCCAGCAGCCGAGGGAGACTTAGGATTAATGTGTAAATATTCTAGGAGACCCTACCAAGCTCACTACAAGAGAAAGGTCTACCAGTGAAATAAACAGCCCATTCTTACAGTGAAATTCCCATCGAAAGAGCTGTGCCTCTAGAATGTATTAAGGCTGAAAACACACTCTACGAGGAGCCTCCACGGAGTACAGGGCTCACTTCTCCTAAATGACCTCCAAGGTATATAGAGCAGGTCCTCAAATAATGTCATTTTGTTATAATGTTGAGGAGACGGCGTAAAATCTGAACTCTCGTTTATGTCTAATAGCCTATGGTAAAACTGGGCTCATGACAAGTCGTTTGTTTAACCTGTCAAGGACATCAAGGAATGACTTAACCATACTCCAACTCCTTCAACACAGCTTGTCCTCCCTGCTCCAGAATCTACAACACCTCTACTTCTTCTCTCCTAGTAGCTCAAATCCTCAATCAAGCTTTTATGATCTGCTTCTGCTCTCTCTCCAAAGCAGGGCCAAGTGGAGTGCAGCTAAAGAAAACAAAAGCGCGGGGGGGGAGATCCCTGCAGTGCTTCTGTAAAGAATACAGCCTTACACAATTTACTTAACCTCCAGGAGCCTCAGTTTCTGCATCTTTAAAACGGTAGCACTATGTATAGCACAAGCAAGAGATGCTACATTCCTGACATGGGAACATTTAAGCAGAAGCTGGATGGCTAACAGTGAGGGTGGCTGTAGGGATCCCACTGGATGGAAACCAGACACAATTTTAATGCAAGGATCCCTTGCTTCTATACTGTGGCTCAAGCACTACCTTTGCAAAAAAGCTCTTCACTTCTTCGGCTGTCCCTGGACCACTCCTCACTCCTCAGTTTAACAAGGAATTGCTTTTCCTCTAGCTTCTAAGGATGACTCTTGACTTTTCACTACAACTACACATTTTTCTGAGATTAGGACCAAAGTTTTCATCTTTATCCACATTCCTTAGTGCTGCTGGGAATTCCTGCAAGCCTTATGAATGATTTGACTGAACTCTATTAGATCCTTGCGACTTAAAGTGCAGCCTATGGACCAGCACTATTGGCAGATTCTTTAGATCCACTGAACCAGAATCTGCACCCCTAGGTGATTCATGTGCTAACAAGGTAATGAGGAAGCTGATCTACAGGCAACCCTCATCCATAAGATCTCCAATGTCCAGGAAAGAGCCTCAGTCCTTCTTCATTCACTCACTTATTCAGTTGTTCACTCATTCAGCAACATATATGAAGTTCCCACATCTTGCCAAGAACTTTCTTAGGCACCGAGCCCCCTTTTAGCCAGGTGTCATTCAATGCTAAGGCTTCTCTTATATTAGAGAGAATGGTTTATTACAGCTGCCTGCCCGCACAATCCAGCCAAAAACAATTTAAGAGCCTCTGAGTCCGGCTGCTATGATTCTGGGCCAGCTCCTCCAAAGTTTTGCAGGTGTCAGAGTGGATATCTCTTCAGAAACCCTCAAGAAATCACCCACACAGTAGCCCTGGCCCAGTGGTTTGGGCAAAAGCCCCTTTATATTTCTGCAGGTGCTACATTCCAAATATACTTCTTATAAAGCATGGCAGGAATTCTACACTTCAGGAAGAAAAGAGGTTAAGGAAGGGCTTTATTTTTCCCTGGGGAGAGAAAAGAGACTAAAACCTCTCGTAGAGAGGTTTACATTTTTTAAATGTATTTATTTTATCAGCCACATGCTTGCAAGTCAAATATCCCTTTGAAGACATTTTTGCAGAAAGAGATATTCTGGGAACACACTGGAAGCAGTTTTATTTACTGCCACTATTACAAGTCTAGCCTGAGGGATGAGCATTAGATGCTATCTTCCCGCTGATATGAGTACGTGACTGTCTGCCAGGTCACAGCTACTTCATGTCCCTCAAAACCCCCTGCTGAGCCCTAGCCACTACTTCTGCCCCACTGGTCCTCTGTGAGCCCTCCAATTAGCCCCGTCCCTCCCAATTGGGGCCAGCTATTTGGTCCATGTGCACTAACTTTAGAGTCTGTAACTGACAATGAACAGTGTAATGAATATACAAGTGCAATATGAATATCAACCACTGCCATTGTGCTGGAAGCCCCTGAGGGCTGGTAGGATCCTAGGTAAACACAATTGCTCAATGTCACTGCCCGAAAGGAAATTATAAAAATTAAAAGAAAGCATACTTCCGACAGCACCACTGTCCCTTAGGTCCCTCCTCGGTGATCTCTAATCAAGTCACCCTTTGAGTCACAATTAGGAATGCTTCCATGGCTCCCACAGTTCTCTGCCTTGGCCTGGTAACGGTCTCATTCCCAACAGTGAGCATCTTGAGGGCAGGGCCTGTGTCCTGCTCAGCATAAGGTCCTTGGAGCCCAGCAGATAGGATACACACAAGTTTTCAGTAAATGATGGTAGAATGACAATTCACTCATTAAGCATTTCATAAGTGTTGAATTTCAGGAAAACAACATTAAATACCTGAAGATAAAGAAGAAATAATAACCTCTTGTTGGCCTTTGCAGACAAGACAAGGAAGGAGGACTATGAGAGCCTGGATGCAAACTCCAAGGTGAGGGGTGAGGGAATTCCTGGAGCAGAGCAAGCCAAGGACAACAGAGACAGAATTTTTCTTATCCATACCATCTCACACAGACCCACCCCCACTCTGTAATTCATTGTGTACTAAATGCATTTGCCACTCACCAGCCTCTTATTCTGAAATGGGCCAACTTTTATATTTGTCTTTTAAAATAGCAGAATACCGCATAGTAAATATATGGTTTATTTCAAGGACAACCACAGTTCGTAATGGGATGTGCTTTTATTGGGCCTTCTGACTTCATCCTCAGCCCCAGCTGTGAAACTGTTCATGTCCTAACAGAGAAGAGGCCAGGGAAGTCCAGAGAGGGCCTGCCACAGTGGGTGCCCCTGGGACACTTCACATCTCTCCCCTCTAAACCTGTACTCTCATCACCAACCCAGCTTCCTCTCCAGGCCTCTCTTGCCACCAACATCATTGCCCAATAGAAATGCAATGTGAGCCATATGTGTCGTGATACAAATTCCAGTAGCCTTGTTAAAGTAAAAAGAAACCGGTGAAACTCATGTCAATAACTTCTTGTGTTTACCCGACACATCCAAATATTATCATTTCAACCAATATAAAGAAAAAATTGTTCAGGATGTACTTTACATTCTCTTTTTGTACTAAGTCTTCGAAGTCAATTTCAGGTGACCCCTTCTGAGCACCGAAAGCACATGTGGCTGGTGGGCATCATATACTGCACAGTGTGGGCCTTGAGTGAGCACTTCTTACACACACTTGAGTCTCACAAAGCCTGAAGTCTGCTGGTTTCTAAGCACATAGAGCCTTTTTCGTGGCATCTACTTCTGTTGAATGAGAACTGGGGGGCCTCCTTTTGCAGGTGACATGTTTGAATGATTTTCAGCTCTAGCCTTCAAGTCCCAAGTAGGCACCACTCCTCCAGGGAAGTTTGCCTGACTATGCACCTCCTCCTCCTGCTCTGTGCCCAGGCACCCTGACCTCAGTCATCACAGCCCCAGCAAGCTGACCTCAAAGTGTCTCTGCACCACGTTCTCCACTATTGTATGCTCCTGAACACAGGGCTGTGTCTGTTTCATTCATAGTTCAAGCCTTACTCCCAACCCAGCAGAGGCTTAGTAAATATTTGCCAGATGCACGGATGGATGGCTGGATAAATGGAATTCTTCCTAACACAAAAATGTCTCCCTCTCCAGGCCATAGTTTCCTCATCTGTAAAATCTCCATGTTCTCTTCCAGCTCTGAAAGTCAACAAGCCCATGCACTTATTGTCACTTACACCCAGGGAGCAAACCAACTAGGACATTTACATTTGGCCCTGGTTGCTCAACCAACCATCTGACACAGGAAAGAACACTTCTGAGTTTGTAATAAACACATTAATTTTCTGAACCAGTACAAAATGGGCCAGGATAAATTGCTTCTAGGTGTCCAGAAAGCATCCTGTGACCCTCCTGCTATTTCATAGAATATAGAAATGTATACTCTCTCATGTCATTCCTGAACAGCTGCCCTGGCCAATCACTTTTACATTTCTCACACACAAAATGCTGAATGTCGTCCTTAACAAAAAAAAATGTCATAAAAAGACCTTAAAGTCAGTTTTAGACTCCTAAGCCCTGGTTTCACCACTACCTTTTTACCAGCTTGTTGCTTGCTCGGCACATGTCACTTAACTCTATGCACCTCAATATCCTCGTCCATCAAAAGGTGTAACAATATAACAAACCCTGAGCTCTTGTAATGCCAGCATGCCTCATATACTATAAAGGACCAAGGGACTGTTAACTACTTCCAGATCTATTTCTTCTGAAACACATCAAAGTGGGGTGACAGAGCAACCAACCTACAATACCGCCATGGTCAAGGCCAGAGGAAACGCAGTGCACTCAGGACTAAACAGGCCCAGAATTCATGGCCAGAGGATCTCGGGTAGAGAGCAGCCCAGAAGGGCAGGCTCCCCCAGGCAAGCCTGGCATCTGGTCCTCTGCCCCACCGGGAGTAGGCCAAGGGAAAAGGCCACCTCCTGGAGCACAAAGCACAGACAGCACAAAAGAGCCAGCCTTCTGAGGCGGGACAGGGAGTTTCTGTTCCAGGAAGGCAGGGCCCTCAATGAGCAAGAAGGGGTCCCGCCCGCAGTCAGGCCAGGAGGCTGGAGAAACAGCTTCACCTGCCTTTTCTTTCTTTCTCCTACAGCGTTTCAGAGGCACCTAAACTTTCCCAAACTGGTTCTGCCTATTTCAAACTAGGTTTGCATGTCCGAATGCAAGTGTGCGTTTTGTGATTTCAGAAGAAAACATTTTACAGTCTAAGAATGAATCATCAGCAATCCCTGTCTGTTTGCCAGCAGCCTGTTCCCTCTTCATTACAAACAGAAAGATAAAAGCTCTTGCATTGCATTAGCAGGCATATGCCTCCACAGACAGTACAAATAAATTAATTGTACCTCGTCGCCAACAGTCTAAGAGGTGTGCGGAAGGGGAAAATGTGCTCCGTCTCCATTTGCTAACAAATTAAATTGATATTGAGCCGAGACCATTCTCTTGTGTATACATACACCCTGCTCTTCAACATCAGTCTCCTGACAGACACCCATTTGGAGAGAGAGCTGGTATGTT
>PVJC01001177.1:32386-59267 GCA_004026665.1 Murina feae
CCCCACCCCCGGCAAATAAACAAACCAGCTGGGCAAGTGGCCTGGTATGCACAGCAGAGTGAAAGAGTTTGTCATCAGCACTCTGTCATGCTGGAGATGGCAAGCATTCCAGAAGGAGCACAGTTACTCAGGAACAACCTGAAAAACAGGTCAGACTCCCCTTCAGCACAAGCTAAGATTACACCCTCAAACACACCTTTCTACTATTCCACACGAGGTGTTTGCTTCCGCAGTGAGGTCAAAGGCAATCTGTTACTATGCTGTGATTTTCTTTATCCTTCTTCCCAAATAAATACATAATTTAGGCAGCCCACATTTTGTAAGTTGAAGGAGCAAGACTGAAAAGCTGTCCCTTCTATTATTTTATCGCCAAAGAGACAAAAACAGTGCTTACAGGAGAGCAGGGGGAAAGGAAATGGGGGGAATCATCTTAAAAACTATGTGACCATTTGGAAAAGAGGAGACTCTTAAGAAGAAGAGGAAAAGCCCTTACTCTCCAAATATCACCCCATTAACTGGCGACCTGCAAGGAAGTGCAGATCGTGAGCAGCTAATTCAACCGTGAAATATGTCCAAAGTATTTATTATACAGATGGGCTCTAGGTTTGGTTTTTGTTAGCTTGGTTTGTTCTCTTCACACTGTAAAATCCAAAATCTAAAAATTCTACATTTCTAGTTCTGACCTCAAATGGATAGGTCCCGCCTGTAACAAAACAAAGAAATTAAATAAAATATAATAACAATAAAGCCATGCTCAAGCTTACTGTAATTAAAGAAATGCCAATCAAACAATGAGGTACTATGGATGGAGCCAAACCTTTATAAAAATAACAATATCGAATGGAGGCCAAGACATTCAAACTGGTACCTTCCTGACCAGCTGGTGGCATTGTAATCTGGTACAACCCTTTTAGAATCCAATTTAGCAATATCCATCGAGAGGCAAAAAATGTTTTGTTTTGTTTTTCACTTTAACCCTGAAATCTTGCTCCTAGAAATTCACCCTAAAGAAATAATCTTCAATAGTAGGAGGATGAAACCATATCTTCAAGTATTTATAATAACAGCATAAAACTGTAAGAAAAAATGACACATGTCCAATAAGAGATGAATGGGTAAATAAATTTAGCCTGTGGGGATGATAGATTGTAAGACCATTAAGAAAAAATCTTGAAGACTATGTAACCATTTGGAAAACATTTGTTTTAAGGTTTCACTGAAAAGAGAATACAAAATTGAGTCTACATATGATTACAGCTATATAGAAATATGCCTGCATACAGAGACAAGGGCTAAAAGGAAAAATGGAAACAGTTGTGTTAGGATGGTGAGGTTATGGGTAAACTTTTTTTAAAATTTTGTTTCATTCCCTTTAATGTAGTTATAGCCTTTTATCTTGTGAAATAAAGAGAAATCACGATGTGTATATGCAGCATTCATATACTCATATTCAAAATAAACCAGGAACCCGAGAAACTAGTATGTGAGCTTTGCGCATGGGGCAATCGCACGAGTCTCTCTCCTGTTCTCTGCCTGCCTCCCTCCTACCACATCTCTCGGCCAGCAAGGCAGGCTGACTAGGGAAGCAATGCTTGAAGAAGACTGACAACCTACCAGGGCTGTGTGAGGCTACAAGATGAGAGACTGGATGAGACTCCAGACTATTCTGCTCCGCAGCCCTGGCCCAGCACTGTGTGAATCTGAGCCACGTGTAGTTCACAGACCACTTGCATCCAACTCACTTGCACTGGGGCTTAAAGCACAGATGGCTGGCCCCAACACAGACAAAGTGAATCAGAGGATCTGGGAGTGAAGCACCTGAATCTGAATGTAACCAGCCACCCAGGCAACTTTCACGCACAGGAAGGGATATTTGCGAACCACTGGCCTAAGAATCACATCAGTGTCTGCCAAATTGAAACACCCAAACTCATATGTGCATCTCCTCCACACACAAAAAAAATCTGCTGGATGTGGGAAAAACATATTTGGAAGCTTGTACTTGCTCAAATGAGCATTTAACGCCAGAGAGTTAAAATGTGTAAGATGAAAAGATCAAGAGGAAGGGAGGGAGGGAGGGAGGAAGAGAGGGAGGGAGGGAGGGAGATAGACAGACTTGTGTTGCTCAGACACTTTTATTTCCGATGAAATAATTCCTGGGCTACCAGATGTTATCTAATTTCACATGCCCCACGCATAGCATAGTGCTCAAAATGCAGGTGAAAGGATGGGTGAATGAATGAGCTGGTAGACAGCTATGAATGAATGAGCTGGTCTGACTATATTTAGGATTTATACTGTTGGTTTGCTTGTCTGTCTGTCTACCTGCACTTAGGGGAAAACTCCCTACCATGGGGGTGTGGATGGTACAGGTTATCCATCTGTCACAAGGTCTGAAATGCTCTCAACTCATAAACAGTGGTTGACTAAATAAATAGTAAAACACTAGCAAGAGCCAGAAAAATGGAAGTGCTCCTGGATCCAGTGATCCCATTGAGAAATGGACGCTGTTCTTACAGGAGGAAAGGAGAAGCAGGAGCTTCCTTGCTGAGTGCGCACCTGCACTGGGCCCAGTGCCTCACACCATGTTTTTAAGGAAACCACAACTACATCCAGTAGACTAGTAACTGACAACTAGGACTAACTGGTTTTCATGTTGTCAGTCAAACATAAAAAATAAAAAGAATAAAAGAAATATAGGTCTAAAATCATGTCCCTTAAAAGATACGTGGTCCAAAGAAATTCCACACGCAAAAAAAAAAAAAAAAAAAAAAAAAATGCTGAGTGGCTTCCCAGAGGCGGCGCTGGCCAACCTCAGACAAGTTGTGGACAGGGAGTCACACTGCTGAGGAACTGACCCTTTCACCTTTGGATCCTGTGAGAGAGCCTCAGCTGGTCACCTCAGGGCCCATCTGTCCTCCGTAAAACAATGCTGCTGCCCCAAATTAGTGTCAGCTGCAAACACTTTAGAATCCACCAGATGTAACACTCAGACCACTGTACAGTTTACTGGTTAGAATCATTGAGCACCCATGGGAGCACCTCACAGTCTAGTCCAGAGTCCACTTTGAAATCAAACTGGCCTGGATTCACATCCTGCCTTCAGCACTTGTTCACGCAAGACCTTCAACTCCCCAGCCTCAGTTTCCTTATCTATAAGTGGAGATAATAATACTCACCTCATAGAGTTATTCTGAGGATTAAATAAAACAATAACCTTAAAGGACTTACCACAGGGCTGGCGCACTGTAAAACTGCAGTAAGTGATACCTGTTGCAACAGTAACTACAAGCATTGTAAAATCTGATCTGAAAACCAGACATTTCCCAAATTCACTAGCACACAGACTTCCTACAGATTCTGCATTCTCTACTAATATTTTCCCATTCCACATAAAAAGGCTCGTGTATTAACACAGGGCATAGACTTGTTATTTTTTAATAGGCAGGGAGTAAGTACCTATTCCTCTCCCCAGGGATGTAACTTTTTAATGATTTCCACATTAGATTTAATGTTAAATTCAAATTGATCCATAAAGTCATCTAATTAGAAATTAAGCATGTCATAGACATTATCCACAATTTAATTAGAAGAGCAACATGATATGATGAGAAATGCCCCTCACTGAGCGGAGAGGCAGGGGATGGCGCTCCACCTCGGCCAATTACTGGCCGAGACCTGGAAGGTCATTTAGACTGCCTGGGTCCCTACAAAAGGAGGAAGTTAGGTTTCAAAGATCCTTTCCAGTCAAAAGCTAAGAAATCTATAATTCAAATCACTTCAGTAATTATTTATGGAGAAAATAGGCTCTGGGGATACAAAGACTCGGTCATGCCTTACAAAGTTTGCAGATTAGGGAAACCACAGACTGTTCCAGCCACCACCACAGCCTGGCTTACAAAGTGGGAAGCATTTTAATTTTCATTCTAGACTGCTATCTGGCATTTTCCTCCTACCCTGCCCTCCCCTGTTGAGTGGCTATGTCCTCACTATTTACTCCCCAAAGCACAATTTCCAAATCTCAGAGCTCAGCAGCACTCAAGACGGTACAGTTGGTCAAGCTCTTTGCTGTTTAAACCATTACCCCCCGCCCACCCACCCAGGACTTCTCCCAGATTAAATTCTGAAAAGGTGGCCAAGATTTATCTCAGCACTGCCTGTCCTTCTCAGTGCAAAATGATCCTTGTCCCTAGCCTGGACCTTTGACTAAAAAAAGTGGAAGGGGATGAGATGGAGAGGTGCTTAATCTGGAATTTAGCAAGTGGCACAGCATAGAAGGGGGTGAGGGATGCACAGGAGGGCCAGGGACTGCTGCTGCCTGCATGAAACAAGGTATGAGGCAGCATCTCCGGGAGCTCAGGGGACAGCATCTTACATCTTTACCCACATCAACGGGAGTGATATTCGGAGCTATCTCCTTACCTCTTACTGCGCCACAAGGACATCCTCCATAGCATGCCACCACAGTCCCTCCTCTTCTGGGCACAAAGACCCCATCCCCCGTGCAGGCACCTTCATCTCCGCAAACTGCGCTTATTTCACTGTGCCTGGATAGAACAGGGGCTGCTGCCTGTGGACAGGCCCTGAGAAGGGACTAGGATGACTCAGGCCAGGACAGTGAACCTTGTCCTGATTCCTGGAAATTTCACTACCAAAGCAATGGTCTCTAAGACCTAGGAATCCCATAAAGCAACCTCAACTTAGAAGCGGTTGTTCAGAAGACCCTCAGACCCCCAAGAACACCCCAGAACAAAGTTTGCAAACTCTTAAAGATAGGAAACTGCCCTTTATTGAATATGGCGCATGTAAAGCACATGGAAGTAAAATTTGTACGACTCAGCCCAAATGAGGGTAGAGGTAACATTAGGATGGAGGCTATTAAAATTTAATGAAACTTCTCTTTAAAAAAAGGATCACTATAAAACAAATGCAAAAAACCATCTGACTATGGATTGGTCTTGAACTGTACTTGACACTTACAGGGATGAAACAAGAGTGTAATTTAAAGAAAGGAAGGAATTGGGTTCAGAAATAATACCCTTCCATGAAATCAAAATGTTCGTACTTACAAAGCACTTTCACTTTGTCTTCTTTGATTCCCCCAAGACGTCATGGGAGGGAGATGTGGGGTGCCCGCTTATTTCTACTTCATGCTCTGAGAGGTGAGGAATCTGCTGAAGATCGTCCCACAGCCAACGACAGGTTTAGCATGTGAGCCTTAAGTCACGTGTGGGCCAAGCACTGTCCTTGAACCACTAATCACGAAGATGAGCCATGACCTACCCCAAGGATGTTCACACTTCTCTGTCGGAGAGACAGTGGGAGGAGGGGTGGGGTTATGAGCCTATTTTGAGCTATTACTATCAGAGCTTCCTTTACTTACCCTACCTCACTTCTTCCTCCTCTATCTCAGTAAAGGTGCATGTGTGTCAGGCAGGGTTCTAAGCACTCTATATCCATTAACTCATTTAACTCGTACAACAGCCCTATAAGGTGGACACTCCTGTTAATACCCTATTGTCCAGTTCAGTAAACAGCAAAGTTAAGTAATTTGCCCAAAGGCAAAGAGCTAGAAGCGTGAGCTGGGAGCCAGGAAGTCTGACTTTTGACCATAAGGCTATCCTGCCTTGTACCAGGCCCCAGGGTTAGTAGATTCAAATGTGCCATGGAACCCTAATTGCTCACTGTCCATACCACATGAAGCCCCTTAGCTTCCAGATGCTTCCAACTTTCAGAGCCTTCTTTCCCTCCCTCCTTCCACCTTCTGTTATTGGGTTACTGCAGGAGGATCGTGTATTCAGGCAAACACCACTTTGACATAACCTAATAACCACCCATCTCCCAGTGTTCAGCAAGAAGGAATGCTACAGGGCACACGTGCAAACCTGATTCTCAGTCCAGGAGTGATTTCTGTGGAAAGTGTAATTTCATTGTCCGCCTCGCCCAGCAGATCTTATATCCATAAAACGTAAAACCTCCATCAGTCAGGACCCACAGGAATGAAAGGCCCTGCCTCCTCATCCATGTTTCAGGTGTAGCTAGACCCCATCTGGTGACAGAAAGTCAAACCTAATCTTATCTTTCCGTTTAGAAACACAGTAACACACACACACACAGCTGAGTAGAAGGAAGCATTATAACACAGACATATAATTGTCCCACATTCAGTTCCGCTGGTTACTTATTTATTAGGCTAAAATTACTCCCGATATTGTAGCCTGTGATCAGTATACACTACATTCATTGTAATACCCTGTGGCCACACTTTTGACTGTTAATGGCTCAATTCTCTAAGAGAGACGAACAAATTCACACAAGAACCTATGGGATGTGGGTTTGTATCTGCATTGAAAGAAGCTGAAAGGCAAAAAAGCCCACGCTGAAGATCCCGGCACAGTTGCTCAGTTGGTAATGGCAGGAGCTGTTATCTCAAGGAAAGAAGCCATCCAGCCCAAGTGTGGAACTGAGAGCCAAGCTCTAGTGTTCTCTGCTGCTGACTCCGAACAGGGTTGACAAACTAGCTTCCAGGCCAAAGCTGGCCCGCCATCTGCTTTTGTATGGCCTGCGAGCTAAGAATGGCTTGTACATGTTTAAATGGTTGAAAATAATTAAAGGGATATAAATCACATAGCATTCACACTTCAGTGTCTGTAAAGAAAATGTTATTGGAAGACAGCCATGTCCGTCGACTGGCATCTTGTCTATTGTCTGTGGCTGCTTTCACACCAGCAGAGATAAGTAGAGGTGACCAAGACCACCAGGTCTGCAAAAATATCTAGTCTCTGGCCTTTTATAGAAAAAGTGTGCAGACCCCTAACTTAAAAGCACTGCTAGCCCTGTCTGGTTTTGCTCAGTGGATAGAGCATTGGCCTACTCCGGACTGAGGAGTCCCGAGTTCAATTGTGGTCAAGGGCACATGCCCCAGATGTGGGCTCGATCCCCAGTAGGGGATATGTAGGAGGCAGCCAATTGGTGATGCTCTCTCATCATTGATGTTTCTACCTCTCTCTCTTCCTTTTCCTTCCTCTCTGAAATCAATATATATAAAGCACTGCTAGTGCTTGGCCAGGTGACTTGGTTGGTTGGAGCATCATCCTGTATACCAAAAGGTTGAGGGTTTGATTCCCAGTTAGGGCACATACCTAGGTGGGGGTTCCATCCCCAGTCAGGGCATGTATGGGAAGCAACCGATAGATGTTTCTCTCCCTTCTTCTCTAAAAAAAACTCAAAAACATATCCTTGGGTGAGGGTTAAAAAACAATACACACACACACACACATGCACACACACACACACACACACCCCACTGCTAGAAATAAGACATTGAGAAAACATAAAGTCCAGGAGGAAAACACAAATGGTCACTTTCCTGAATCCCATCTAGGATTCAGCAGCACATGCCCCTTTCCTAAGGGAAAATGAGGCTGGATTGGGGGTCCAGTGATTCTGCTTGTCCTGTGGCTCCAATGCAACAGAAAATGAGGGCAGAACAGAAAGCATTCGCTAGAGCTCCTTTCAGCCCTCAGCGGGAAACTGACAAGCAGAGCCAGAGCAGGACGGGAAGCCACTAGGCTATGACCTCTATGTGAAGTTTCTTGGTGGAAAGTCTCAGTTTTGGAAGGAGGGGGGTGGGGCAAACTAGGAAGTGAACACAATATTCCTTTGTCAAGACTTTTTGTTGTTGTTAATCCTTCCCCGGGGACATTTTTTCCACTGATTTTTAGAGAGAGGGGAAAGGGGGGGATGAGAGAGAGAGAAACACTGATGTGAGAGAGACGCATGGGTTGATTGTCTCCCGCACGCTCCCCAACTGGGGCCAGGGATGGAGCCTGCGACCGAGGTATAGGCCCTTGACCGGGAATCAAACCTGATACCCTTCAGTCCGTGGGCCAATGCTCTAACACTGAACAAAACCAGCTAGAGTGATTTTATTTTATTTTTTAAAGGTGATCTGGGATTAACTGTGCCCTCCTTTTTTCCCATCTTCCTCACCACCTCAGTTAATCCAGGAACCCCTAGAGTTGGGGTTGCCAGATTTAGTAAATAAAAATACAAAACGCCCAGTTGCATTCGAATGTCACATAAACAAGGAATAATTTTGTAATATGTTTGTCCCAAGTATTGCATCTCTAAAATTCAAGTCAGGGAGTAGACTTACACTTAAAAAAAGTACTGATTTTTTCTGATATTCAAATTTTACTGGGCATCCTGTATTCTACCTGACAACCCTACATAGAACCCAGATTATGCAGCCTCCTAGAGCCCAGCCTTTCTGGCGAAGACCCTGCATGGCAGGTCCTGTCTCTAGGAGCCCTGCTCACATTCACCATGGGCTCCCTGGGCTCCCTGGGCTCCCCATGGTGGGGGCTTATCTACTGCAGCGTCCAGAAACAGCATCCCCAGGAGCAAGTAGAGACATACAACCATCCCATCCTCCCCTTGACACACCAATATATCTGGCATGCACATCTTTGGGATGTGGGAGGAAGCTGAGGTACCCAGAGAAAACCCATGTTGACATGGGGAGAACATGTCAACTCCACACAGACAGTGGCCCCAGTGGGAGTCAATTTTTTTTCTCTTCAGTGTTATAAATGATATCACTCAAAGACCTACCGTATCTGGCCCCCAACTTGAGAAGCCTCCAACTAGACAGAAGGCCAAAGACCTTCCCAATTCAGTTTAGGTACAAGCTTAATGGTTTTCCTTGGCAATTCAGACCCAAGTACAACTTAAGACTCACTTCCTCCCTGCACCCCCCATTACTGTCTTCCAAGATGGTACCCCTTGATTGCTGTCAATTCAAAATTGCCCTCTGATGTTTAAAAATCAATCCCAACCATACTGGATTTGATTTATTCTCATTCAGATAAAAACCTGGCTTCTCATTGTACTTTTTTCCTAATACCTTCCACAGGATTAATATGTTGCTCAGGGGCAGAAACGTTAATGTAATGGTGGTGGTGGTGGTGGTGGTGGGGTGGTGGTAACATTGTAGCACTTAATATAGTCTAGCCAATGTGCCAACTACTTTACATGCATTATTTAATTTCATCTTCAAAACAACCTTTGAGGTAAGTATATTATTATTCCCATTTTACCACATGAGGACAGTGACACAGAGTTTGGGTAACTTGCCCAAGGCCACAATGCAATTAAGCAGCAAGCTGAGATGGGAGTCATCCACATGTAAGCATCAACTAAAAAAGTGACCAGGCCTCGCAGGAGGAAGCCGAGCCAGAACGAAGGGGTCCAGAGGCAAATAGTCAGAATGGTAGGACAAGAACTGAGCACGCCTTAACGTTATTACATCTAAGGACTAAAAACAGCGATTTGCTCCAATAAGGAGCTCATGTTATTAGATGGATGGATGGATGGGCCAGCAAAAGAAAAAATAGAAGAGTGGATAGGTGAGTAGGAGGTGGAAAATTTTTAAGGAAAACAAGAGCAATTAAGAAGACTGAACCAATATAGGCTATCACACACTGTCCTTCAAAAGATGCCGACTGTCCAAGTGGACCTGAAAGTGGACCTTCCACTCTTAGCCCAGAGTACCTTAATTACACATGCAGCCCTAACTCTGGGCTCTGGGATCCTGATGGAAAAAGAAGTCGAGGGTACCTGGAGAAAGGGAGCTGAGAAGAGAGGCAGGTTTGGCACATTTAGCCTGGAGAATGATAGATGAATTTAGGGGGAACTTGATGCAGCAATCAGACAATGACTTTGTAAGAGAAGCAGAACCTTGTGAAAGACCCCATGTTTGCTCCATTGTTACTATTAATTTGTTATCTTGCTGTCTCTGCTACTTTACCTTTGTTATTTTATTACCTTTAGTTCCTTATCTGTTTCCTTGTAGTCATTCTCAGTAAGGTAATATATCAGAAGATAAAGGACCTGTTTGCAATCTTCAGGGGACAAAAGGGGAGATGGGAATCTGCATCACACATACACACACATATGTGGGGGAAGGGACACTAACGGACTAAAGTGAGCCTAGACTGTAGACCTCAACCCTACCAGCCAAGACCCCTGAGCCAAGGGTTTAGCTGGTTCCTGAAAGGTTCATGGTTTGCAGTATCCCAGAGGGTAGAGAGAAGCTGAGCTGGGAAAGCCCAGGGTTTGGTCTTACAGGGTCACTGACAACTAGTGAGGTGGCTTTAGACAAATCTGGATCAAATGAACAAATATTACTTCATAACAAGGCCAATTTCTTCCAACTCCTGTTCTGCTCAGGATTTCTGTTGTTTCTGATCACTAATCCTGTCAATGCTACTACTTATTTCTTCCTTCCACCTTCTGACATGACCTGACCATCTCTACTGGTTGGCTTTCTAAAAACTAATTATCTAATTGTTATGGTCATCTCTTTATAAACAGTTCAAGCAATACAGAAATGTATGAGGCAGAAAAGGAGAGTCCTTACATAATCCTAAATCCTAAATAAATGATCACTATTAGCATTTCATGTATATTCTCCCCTCAAAATTAATGCACATAAAATTATAATACATACTCATTCTATATACATGTGTATTGAAATAGAATCAGTCTATTCATACTGATCTATAATCTAACTTTCTCACATAATTTATTGGCCATCTTTCCATAACAAAACATAAGTTGACCTCATCACTTTCAACAACTGTTTATATCAGCAGTCGCCAACCTTTCAGACCTCATGGACCACTGGTTGGTGACCACTGGTTTATATAACGTTCACTATATTAGATTTTATTTAGGTCTTACTAGGTTTCATTTAATTATTATTTTATTGATGAATGTTTTAAAGTCCCCATTTGTCACTACACTAAATATGGTAAGGGACATCCTTGTATATATTTATACTGTTCTTCCCTTAGGATGAATTACATGAAGTAGAGCCGCCGGGTCACAGAGTACACACACTGAACATTTCAAATCCCTATTGTCAAAAGGCCCTCCAGCCCTAGCTGGTCTGGCTCAATGGATAGAGCATCATCCTGTGGACTGAAGGGTCCCACGTTCCATTCCAGTTAAGGGCACGTGCCCAGGTTGCAGGTTCAATCTCCAGTAGGGTGCATGCAGGAGACAGCCAATCAATGATTCTCATCATTGATGCTTCTCTCTCTTTTCCCTCTCCATTCCTCCCTGAAATCAATAAAAACTATATTTAAAGGAAGGCCCTCCAGAAAAGCTATACAGTTTAGACTCCTGCCAGTAGTGTGTAAAATCTGCCCCTTACCCTCAACTCAATCAAGGGTGTTGTGGATCAAAGGAGTTAACACCTTCAGCAAGATAAAGTCTCTGACTCACAAAAATGCTCTTGGAACTCATCCATACTCACCTCACCAATTCTGCTTCTTCAAGGAAAGCAGGCAGAGTTTTATTACACTTGTCCAGGGTTCAAGAGCCTAACCAGGGTCAACTCTGGGCTGCACTTGGGGATGAATAATTACACAGGCCTCAGGTGAAGACAACTATTCCACAGAGAGGTCCTTAGCACTGGACTCAGAGCACAAAGCAGAGAGGACACACATAGGACCCTTGTCAACATCCAGAGAGCTGTAGCTTCTGCAAGACAGACCCCTGTGGAGGAGCAGCCGCTGGAGCTGAGATGTATATCCCCACTCATCATCCTTGTCCTCTAAGGGACTTTGGAAACCACAAGATCAGAGCGAGGGCCAAGAGCACATATTTTAGCAATAGAAAAGAAAGTTTTTTAAAATAAAACTCCCTGCCACTAATCAGTGTAGCATAAGAGTTCATGTTACTGGTACCCTTAGGGAAAAACTGTTCTTTGTTCATTTTTTTTCAGTATGAATACTTATGAGCATCGTGAGCATCAAAACGTTTGTTCCACTTCTGAAGGCTATTTCCACAGTTCTTTCCTGTCTTTTTACACAGAGTTCACCAGACAGAAGTAGGATGTTACTTAAAGATCACAGTCATATTATGCGCACCCAGAACCACATTATGTGCTAGACAACAGTGTGGACCACTGGAAACAACAGGGCAAGAGGGCTGAAGGACCCCAGTTTAATATACTTTTTAAATGTAACTACTTCCGTGTTTATCTCTTCCCACATCATCAACTATCACATCCTCTCCTCTCTAGCAGATGCCACCTCTATCTTAGAGCCATAAATGGCCCTCTCTAGCTGTTTATGCTGAGAAGCAGAAAGTAAGCAGAGTAGAACTGCAAATACATGATGAGTAACATAGCTAAGGTTGAGCAGGTCCCCTGGGAGTGAAATGGTTAAGTTCTGGTGCACAGACTTTGTGAAGCTACTTCAAGTGCCACCCTTACATCTGGTCATGTGCCTTAAAATGGCTTGCAGACAGCACTATCGCGTCCTTGGTGGAGGGCTTTGCTTTTGACACACAGAAGCAGGCAACTGGCCAGCCACCAAATCAAGAAGTGTGAGGAGCACAAGGGTGATCCTAGGTCTCGGGCCCAGTGCTTTCAAAAGAACACATCAACTGCTTCCCCCCACAGCAAGTGAGACAAACATCTAGTCATACAAGTACAGCACCACAAGTAAACAAGTCTTCTGCTGGCTCTATGCTTCTGCTAAAAAAGAAAAAAAAGAAAGAAGTACGGCAAGTGTTATTTCTTTTCCTTAAGTCATCTGGAAAATCTCCAACTAGCCAACAATTTGGTTTACAAAACTCTCCTCTCCTCCTACACTGTAACTAAGATCTACAAGGATAACATCGCAAGGTGAAGAGAGTGCTGGGTTCAAGGTCAAGAGATGACCTTGGGCCAATTACATGCCCCCACCCCTTTTTTCAGCTTACTTTTCCCATCAGTGCACAATGGGGCTCACACCCTCTCTTCTCTAGGAACAGAGGGCCTGCGGAGAGTGTGAGGGGATGTGACAGTGACCACCTGTCCTCTAAAGGGTCTGCCAGGCTGAGCCTCCCACTCAAGCTTGGAGTGTTCACGGGCATCAGGGGTACACCATCTGAGCCAGCCACACCAGAGGGTCCTGCGAGTCCCAGAAGGAACCATGAAGGAAAGGAGAGCAATGACAAGTGCCCAGTTCGATCACAGCAGGCTGCAGCCCGGAGTTCCATTGTTGGCTTTAGAAATCTCTTTACACAGGAAAGCCAGCCTCCATCTGGGAAACCTTATCTATACTAGTAACTGTCTATACTAGTAACTCCAATATATAAAACACATTAAACGTGCCATTAGAACTTAATTATTTAAGTTACAGTATTTTCTTGTAAGTATAACAAGACTGTCCTCATGAACATAATTTCAAATCTCAGTGAAGCATTTAATACATTTCTCTTTTAGTCCTGATTCATATGTAGTTGCAAATGGTACCTACAAGTATTTAACTTTTTACTGGCAGCCTGTGGAATCTACTCGATAAAACACCTGAAGACAGGACAGTAGGAAACTCTAGACACCTGAAGATAGGACAGTAGGAAAATTGTAAAGATAGGTAACATTTCCTACTAGGAAATATTCAATTCAGAGAAAGTTGAAGAATGTTTTCACCAGTCAGTTTAAGCTTTTATTTCTGGAGAAAAACACTATGAAAATGTATCTTAGAACATCACTCAACGTTCAATGAGGTCAGCTCTAAAAATCCTCAGATACTTAGTACCAGGCTGTGACAGATATTTACACAAAATTTCAGGAGTCCAATTTATTTTGTTTCCCAATTAAGTTCAAACTAAGTTTCAATTTCATCACTCACACTCTACCAGCCCTTGTAAATAAGCATGGTGAGAACACAAGCCAGCATTGCCTAGTGGTGATCATTCAACTTACTTTAAAAGTTTCAGCAAGATACACACGTGAGGGCAACCAGACTACATATGAGGGATTCAGGCAAGGGAGTTTTCTTTGCCAGCTGATGTAGGAAAGAGATTCATCACTTCATATGAAATATTTATAGCTCAACCTTTTCTTGAATGGTCAACAACCTATAGTATGAAAATGTAAACTAAGAATTATTATCCACATCATCACAGATAACTCATGAGTAAAACATCTTAGTATAATGTACACATTGTGTGTTATATGTATAGCACCATTTTAAAGGTTATCTGTTCGAAAAGCAGGTTTTGTATATACAAGACACAGCTTCTGGTAATAGCTGGTACACAAACCAACATCTTGGTAATTTTCACTGTCATCATCTTCACAATAGAAGGTAAAATTTTCTTCACTTCTGTGTGTGTCCAGTGTTTCAATAGGTCTTTCTCATGTTCACCTGAATACACACATACAAATGCCAGCTAAATGCTGACTATTGCAATGTCCACACTTATATGGAGATGGATCGCAAAGGCATTGAGTATCCAGGCTTGGAGCCTTCCCTAAGCAGGGGGAGCGCCGGGTTCTCCTCCAGACTGCATCATTCTACAATGACACCACCTAGGTTCAGAGAGGATGGTGCAGTGAGGCCTTAGAAGCCATGAGAGCATTTTTCAGATAAATTTATCTCCACTTCATTTAACTCTTTTTCTGGAGAATTCACTAGTCCTTTCATTTGGAGGTTGTTTCTTTGTTTCCTCATTTCAGTTGTCTGGGTTTGTCATTAGAGCATTTTTCATGTTAGATTACAATGTGGTGGTAGAATTCTCAAATTCTGAAGAACAGGGTAAATGCTCTGGATGGGCCTGGGAAAATGTGAAAAGATACAGAAGACCTGATGGTTCTTAAAAATGGAAGTTACAAGAAAGAAGAAATGCGGATTCTTCTGTCAGCTCGGCCCCTGCCTGGGCCCTCAAGCCAAGCAAGAAGCCCAGCTCCCAGAGCAGTGGAGAAGTTTAGTCCATTCTCCCTTCTCTCCCTCCCAGAGGGTAGAAGCTTTTCCATTCACTCACTCACTCACTCACTCACTCACTAATTCAGTCATCCCATAGATATCCGTTGGATGTCTACATTGCAAGGCTAGAGAGCTGGGCACCCTCAAGGCGTATGTTTTCCTCAGCATATGCTTAATTATATTTCATTTTGGAGTTCTGCCCTTAAAGATACCAAAAATGAGTGACCATCATCAGAACCATGACTCATTCCTGTTAATAAAAGTTATAGCACTTGGAAATGTTAGCTATTACCATCACTTCCAAATACTTTTACTTGTCACACACTCTGAGCTTCTCTGGATTAGACAGAATACAAGGCTGAGATACAGTTACTCTCTCCAGGCACTCAGACAGAGAGAATGAGGTTAAGTTCAAGATGTAGAAGACGATGTGATTAATGCTAATGTTGAGTTATAGTATGGGGGACTGAGGGAAAGAAGGCTTAGTTACAGTATCGTGTAGGAGCTGGGAAGGCTGCTGTGAAATAATGGACGTTCTTCTCTTTAGAAGAAGAGTTCACAATGGCAAGAGTGTATCCCAAGGAAGTGCAGGTGGAGGAGAAGGCACAGAGGCAGAGAGATGGTTGAGCGTGATTGAAACTGGGGAGTACTGGGTGGGAGCGATTGGCCACGAGGCTGGAAGAGAAGACCAAGACTTTCTCACTGGGAGTTAGTATGATTGGGGTCACCTGGTATCAGACACCTCAAACATCTATAACGTCTCAGAGCAGGGAAGAGTGGCTCCTTCAGCAAAATTCCAAACTGAGCAGTCACACTGAATTCTCCCTGAACTTGTCAGAAGGCCCGTCCAACACACACATCATCTTCCTCTCGTCTAGGTACGTGGGCGGGAGCTCTCAAAGCCAACCAACCACAATGCCGACTCAGCCGTAATAGAAGACAAGTACAGTAAGACGTGTCTCTGACTTGGCAGGAGTCAAGTTCTTCCAACATAACTCTTTTCTACTCTCTAAAATGAAACCCATGCCGTTTTTTTAACAGCATGTCCAGGGCCACTCTGCTTCCAAGGGATTTGCAGTTTTAGCCAATTTGCTTAAAGAATTGCTGTGCAAATTTGCACTACCCCATGAGCCTGGGTCTGAAAAGGAGAGGAGGGATCTCCAGCTATAACAGGAAAGAATTTAATAAAAAGCAGAAGCCAGAACCCATGCAATCGATGGCTGCTCTTGCAGGTCAACTCACACTGGGCACCGCTCACCCAGCTCTCCGAGGAACGCAACAAATGAATCCCAGTGGCCCCAAAGTCATCCCCTCCACAGATACTATTATATCCTGAATGCCTATTATAGGCAAAGCACTATGGAGAATATAAAGCTGTACGAGCCGGAGCCCATACCCTAAAAGAGCTTTCAGTTTAGGAGGAAGAAGGGACACTTACAAAGGACAGTGAAACACGCCGGACTTAAGCAAGGTGGATGGTGAAAGTGGCATGAAGACATTGATGAGCCAAAGGGAGTGAAGACCCCCTTCTGGTAAAGGGAGAGCAGACTGTGAGAAGATGTCCTGAAGGAGGCAGCTGTAGAGAAAATCAACGTGCTAAGGGTCATTACCCCCATGGGCTGGGCAGAGGAGTCCAAGCTCAGGAAGCCTGGATGACTTGCACAAGGTCGCATACAGCATCAGTGGCAGAGCGAAGACCCAACGATCTCCTCCTCTGTGAAAAGAAGCTTTCCCAGGAGTACAGCACATTGAGAAAATGCCATGAACCCAGTTTGTAGGAAGGATACCTAATGGGGCACCAGGCTAGAGAGATACACTGAGGCCACACTGCAGGGTCTCCTACTCCAGGCGGAGGGAATGCGCACACTGGTTGGGGATGAAGCATGTAGGGACTGGGAGGCTTTTGAGGAATGAGAGTTTGGGATCAGATGTAGGGACTAAGAGCCACGGGGCCAGCCGATCTGGGTTTGTATCCCAGTGCTGACAGCTATGTAAAACTGTGGTCAAGGCATTTAACGTCTCTGTGCCTCCACTTACTCATTTATTAAGTGGGGACGATAATCCTAAACCTACTTCACAGAATTATTGTGAAAATTAAATGAATTGCAAAGCAGTAAGAATAATGCTACCCATAAGAACTGCTATCAACGTATTATTAGATAATGATGGTTATAATGATGCAGCAACTTAATTAACCAGATGAGACTCACTGAGGTTGGCAGATTATCTGAGGGAGGACTGGAGTAGTTCAGACAAGAGAAGATGGTAGTAGCTGCAGGGGGAATGGAAAGGAAGCAACTGATTTGAGGGATCCAAAAACTGGGAAGGAGAGATGTTTCCCTGAGGCTTGCGGCCTGGGGAAAGGTAGTGCTGCTGGGGCGGGTGGGGGGGGCAGTTGTTTCACTCAGCAACAGAACGCAGAGGATTCTTTGCTGGACTCTGCTCCTTGTACATCCAGGCACACACTTCTCTGAGCCTCAGTCTTCCATCTCTATAATGGGGCTAACAATTGTACCCTTTCTCTTTTTGGCATTGTGCGAACTTAGCCACAGGCATTAAGACATAAACCACTGTACAGATAAAAAAAAGAAAGCGCTGTGACAAGGGATCAGCTTGAGGAGTGAACTCTGGGGGAGAGAGGAACACGCAAGTTAAACTTGTCCACCCATAACCTTCCCAGATAGGAACATTGAGGGTCAGTTCTACATTCTCACTCTGCATAGGTGCAGGCTGATGCCAGCCCAGGAACATGGACACTTGAGGCTGGCACAGCAGTGAGGATAGCACCCCCCAAGGATCTGGTTCAAGGGGCAGACCAGGAGGCAGCCCCCATAGGGACAGCAGGATGCACCATTCCAGGGCACACCAGAGATAAAGTTTGATGTGCAGAGAACAAGAACACCCGTTGACTCTGCCTCCTCCAGCTCTCCAGTCCTAAAGCCTGTGAAAAGATCAAAAGAAGAGTCTGGAGCCAGCCAGAGAGGGATGGGGAGCAGAAAGCAGGCCCCGAAGCAGGCAGTCCTCCAGCATCTGCCTTCCACTGTAACCAAATGTTTGTTTACATGCCCTACATTATCTTGTCACTCCTTGGATAAGATTTCTTCTAGAAACTCATTGTTTTTATGTTAAGTGCAGTCTATGTCGTCAAGGAAACAATAAAAATCAGCAGCTTGTATTCCCCATGTAACCAACCTTCCTTCCTTCCTTCCTTCCTTCCTTCCTTCCTTCCTTCCTCCTTCTTACCTCCTTCCTTCCTTCCTTTTTTGTCAATCCTCACCCAAGGATATTTTTTCCATTGATTTTTAGAGAGTGGAAGGCAAGGGGAGAAAAAGAGAGACTCATCAATGTGAAAGAAACACATCAACTGATTGCCTCCCACATGCGTTCAAACCAGGACCAAGGCTGGGGATTGAGCCTGTAACAGATGTATGTACCCTTGACTGGAACCAACCCTGGGACTCTTCAGTCTACAGGCCAACACTCTATCCACTGAGCCAAACTAGCTAGGGAAAGTTTTCTTGATTTTGCGTTCAGTAGGAAATCAGGACCCTAGCTCAAGTCTCTTCTCTGGTAGATCCCATGAACCTCCTCACATTCACCACCACAGATGGGAACAGTCTCCTTAACACAATTATCTCTCCCACTAGCCAGGGGCTCCTTGAAGGTCCTTAAAAGAGCCTGGAGTCCCCATTCTTCTCTGAACCCTCACCACCCAACACAGATCCTGGCACATACACTGAAATTTCAGCCCATCTTTGTCACCCAAAGACAGTGAGAACCCATAGGCACAACCTGCTCTAATCACACAACTCTCCCCCATACTCGAAAAGACTTTCAATAAAGCAGCACCTCATTTGTTCAAGCCTTCCTTGTTTGGCTTTCCAAAAATTTGATTTTCCAGATTTAAAAAGGGGGGGGAGGGCTAATTTAGGTGTAAGATCTTAGTTTGTGTTTTGTTTGAGAGTTCTGATACAGTTTTTGAAAAAGTAAAAGGCCTTATCAGTCCAAAATACAATCACTAACTTCAAACCACACAAGAATCATGCCTTCTCCTTTCAACCAACTTTCCCGTCTGACTTGCAACAGTTTTTAAGTTGATAAACCGAAGGAAGCCTTTATTTAACGAAAGAAAAAAAAAGATCTAAGCAAACAGTTCCTAGTGTTCTCTAAGAATGTAGACTCTAAGAATACAATCTGTCCACACAAGGATAAACGCAGTTTTATTAAAGAAAACACAACAGGCTTACACACTCCCTTCAAATAGTGTACACTGTACACACGAAGAAGCAAACGCAGACTCAAAGGGACAAGAGTAACCAGTGGGGGCCTGTGATGGTTTTGCTCAAAAGCTCAAATCTAAGGCAAGAGCCTATGCTGGAGACAGACTCCTGGCTTTGTCCTCCCCATGAGGTCTCTCTCACGACCATGCAGAGGAGCTCAGGAGATGACTACAGAATCATGCCGTGGAGCTACTTTATTGAAGAAACAGTCAACCGAATTAATCATCCACAAGCCAAGCCCCTTGGCACTAAATATGTTCAAGACCTCAAACACTCCTGGAGTTTCAATTTATTCTAAATATAGACCTGAAATCATAAACTAAGGAGCAAAAGCAGCAGGTTTTAAATGACTGACCAACTCCATTCAAACAGCCCACACTTCTCTTCTGAGGGAAAATAAATGCGTCAAGAAATACAATTTCTGCCCAGGCCCAGGGGCTCGGTTGGCTGGAGCAGCATCACAGGCACCAAAAAGGACGTTGGTTCTGTTCCTTGTTGAGGGTGTACAGGAAGCAGTAGACCCATGTTTCTCCCTCACATCGATGTTTTTCTCTTTTTTTAATGTTTAAATTTTTTATTGATTTCAGAGAGGAAGGGAGAGGGAGAGAGAAATAGAAACACCGATGAGAAAGAATCATTAACTGGTTGCCTCCTGCAAGCCCCACCCTGGGTATTGAGCCCACAACCCAGGCATGTGCCCTGACCTGACTGAGACTCTAACTGTGACCTCCTGGTTCATAGGTCGACACTCAACCACTGAGCCACACTGGCTGGGCTCTCTTTCTCTCCCTCCCATCCTTCCCTTTTCTCCCTCTCTTCCTTCCTTTCCTCTCCCATTCTCCCTTCTTTCCCTCCCTTTCTCTCTCTCTTCCCTTCCCTTCCTTCTTCTCTCTAAAATCTATAAACATATACTTGGGTAAGGATTTTTTTTTAAAAAAAAGAAATATAATTTCTGTAAATTCTTCCATCATGGGAAGAAAAGTGTGGCCTTTAAGAACACTAGCAGAAACTAAAATATATGCAAAACCTATTTCCGCCACACTCCACAGATAAAATGACACTTTTTCGTTTAATAATTTAAATATATTGTGTGTTTATAGTTTGGATCCTCCCCCTACTTGAGCATTTGTCAAACACCTGGATGTCAGAATTACAAGACTGAATGACGATTCTGCCCCTGTCCACAAGGAGCTCACACGTAGGGTATTTGTACCTAAAATGAAAGGGGTTAATGGGTGATGCTCATTTATCTAAGAAATTTTTGGTAATAGAAAAGAGGTCTGAGGTTCTTTGCAGCAGTATTCTGTTTTCCCTACTTACAAAAAGGACTGACATAAATAGAATGATCTGAAAGGGAGATGCTGCTAATCCCAAAGTTGGGGAACTTGAATCAGAGAGAGCATGATTCACCAGGACCCGCTAGGTGGCAAGGTCTGCACTAGATACTGATCACAATCAATCTCCACTTTTCATAATGAATTTATATACCACTTGGCCAACTTTCCTAGACTAAAACACTCCCAGGCCTGTGCTTGACTCAATGGCAGATAACTAATGCTTCTCCCAAAAGATCACATATTCACTTTACTCTATTTGAATAATTTCTCAAATGGTGGGCTGCATCCAGATAACTCTACATGAAGCTAATCTTCAACAAGTGGGATTTCATTCCAATTTATTCAACAAATATATAGTAAGCACCAACTCCAGGGACTTTCTCAACACTGAACAATTATACTGGCAAAGAAAACAGACATGGAGCCTTCCCTCCTGGGGCTTACAATATAGCAAATAAGGCAGGTAATCAAAATGAATAGTTTATTCATTTATTCATTTTATGGAGGGAAATAAACAGGATGCAGGAATTCAGAATGACAAGCAGCTGGGTAAGGAGGCAGAGGGGAAGATAGGCACCTACTGGATGGGATGGTCATGCCAGGGAGAATTTCTTTGAAGAGAAAACACTACAGAAGATATATTCTTGTAACTTTTAAAATATCTGTTACAAAGGCTGGTATGACTTAAGTAGAAGACTCTTTTCCAATAAGTAAAATAGTCCTTTGCATGCAAATAATAAAATAAAAACACCTTGAAACCATTAAGAGTTGATAAATCTGATTTAAATTTAATTTGTGCCTGGAAAAGTTATATAGATAACAAGGAAAATCAAAAGGTCATGACATACCTAGAAAGAATATGTGGGATTACCCCATCCTACAGTCCCCTGAAGTTTCCCTGAGAGATTATTAGCAGTGCTTCTCATGTTTCAATGTGCATACTGTTCACCCGGAATCTGGTTAAAATGAGACTTCTAACTCAGCAGGTCTGGAGTGGGGTCTCAGATTCTGCGTTTCTAACAGGCCCCCAGGTGATGTCATGTAGCTAAATGTTATAGAACGGTTTCTAAAGAGACTGGGAGCTAGAACTGAAGAGGCCTCAGATAATGTCAAAGAATCACCTGAGGAGGTTTCAGAAGGAACACCCACCGAAGTGTCATCTTGAACCATTGTGATTTAGGTCAAGGGTGAACAGTGGGAACCAATATTTTTTTTTAAAACTCCCTGTGTGACAAAGATATTCAGCCTGATTTGAAATCCAGTGGAGAAGACGGTCTGAGTTCTTTCCTGCTCTTGCTGTGATCCGAAGGCCGCAGAGGCCTGTCTGAACATATAGTTTTAAACCATTCTTTTCCCATCCCCAGATCCCACCTGCCCTCCGCTCCCACCCCCAAGTCACCTTTCTGCAGCCTGGTCCTAACAATCTCCTCCCACTACAAAGGCTGACAGAAGGGAAAGAGCACAGCCCAGGAGGATGAGAAGCATGGCTGAGAGACATCCTACATCCGACATCCCTGTGAGGGCTCAGGCTTGGTCACTGTTTAACCACTACTAGCTGTGTGATTCCAGGTAAGACTCCTAAACTCTTAGGTTCCACTTCCTCATTTACAAAACCCAGGCTGTTGTGAGGCATAATCAAGTTAACCCATTGAAATATGTGTAAACTGGAAAGCATTACAGGAACATTAGTTATTTATTAGGTAATTGACATCTGGGAACACACACAATTCCGAACCACTCACACTGACATCCCCAATAACTTTATACATCATTCCCCTTCCCATGCCTTCTCAATTCAAGGCAAACAGGTCTCTCCAGGTTTCCATTTTCTAAATATACAAACTAAACTTCATGACTGAAAACAGGTAGAACATAACATTTCATATCCAGCCTAAACTAAAAAGGCTTCAACTTTGTAGAACATGCCAATAAACGGATGCTGCATTATGTCTGCTTATGTACATAACAAATGTACATTTGCAAAACAAATTTTAACTTCTTAAACAACTTCTACTCCACTTCTAAGTGTTAGGTCGCACCTAAAATGTACACTGTTCGGTCTCCCCCACCCTCCAAATCTGGGGAACGGTGGAGGAAGTAGGGGTTTTGTTTCCATTCGCACAGGCACACATCTTAATTGGTCTCCTCAAGAGAGGTATTTGCTATTTAATCCATTTGCTAATAAAATCCACTGAATTTGGAAGATTCCCTGACAAAGGAAGTTTGAAGCACGTGCCTGACAGACACTGAATCTATTCTTGGGAAGTACCTGCCAAGCCACTGAGAGCACACCTTCCACACTATGTACGGATGGGAGGGGAGAAGGAGGTGGCGCCACCAGGCAGGACTCTGATCTAATGACACACCTGGCTTCCCTCTTCCCAGGTGCTCAG
Organism: Murina feae; assembly: GCA_004026665.1. NCBI lineage: Eukaryota > Metazoa > Chordata > Mammalia > Chiroptera > Vespertilionidae > Murina > Murina feae. The sequence goes on from PVJC01001177.1 coordinate 55,165, forward strand.
CCAACCAGAACTCCTCCGTGTCCAGGGGGTATGACTAGGAAAATTCCTCACCTGCCACGTTAGAATTAAGCACCCCATAACCTAACTCCACAGGGTGCACCAGGAGGCAGAAAGGCCTAAGCCAGGCCTTGAAATGTCCCAGTGTCACCACAAGTGAAGGGTCCAGTTAGCTAAGCATCCTCATGATGTTCCCTCGGACTAAATCCATAGTAAACACCAGGGGCAGGACAGCAGCCCTGCACAACCAGCCACCCAGACTCCAGATACTATCACAGGGAGCGTGCTGCCTTCAGAGAGTGGGCTCCTCCAGAACACCACACAGGCATATTTCCCAGCAAACTGGTTGTCCAGAGACCATTTGGTTTCAATTAACAGAAACCCACTCCCAATAATCTGGAGGGGAGAGGAGGGGTAAGGTTCAATATAAGGCCAAGGGGTCTATCAGAAGACCCCGGAATTGGGAATTGCAGTCAGCTCTAGAGGGAAATGGAAACCAGGAAATGGAAACCATCAGGAAATGAAACTATTCCCAAGGTCTCTCACCTCCTCCTCTGCACAACTGCTTTGTTCTTTTCTCTCTGCAAAGCCGGTTGTGTCCACGCTTCTCCGTATCCATGGGTCAAACATCTACTCCCCAGGTAGCTTTTCCCTGAACTACAGTGTGAGCATCAAAGACAAACTAGGATTGCTGTCTCAATCTCAAAATATTCAGGGGACAGAGTTTAACTCAGCTGGGTCAGATGTGCTCCTTTGATCCAAACATCAGAGAGAAGGTGGGTGAGCTGGTCTGACCATAGAGGATATTTACCTGTCCAGCACAATTACCAAAAAAATAACAGTACAAATGGCAGCTTGATGAACTCCAACCTTTGTTAAAGCCACAAGGCTTTCCAAAGGTATCATCTTGACTTCTTATCATCACTCCAAGGAAGCACAGCTGTATACAGCCAGATCTCAAATAACAGATAAATGTCATCTTTGTAGCTTGCTTCCTGGTTGCTCGGGTTGGAGGGGAAAAAAGCATTTTGTTGTTATCAAATAGAAACTTATTTCTGGTTCATCCTTTTGCCTGGAAATGAGCAGGACCTGGACAATTCAGGAAAATGTCCTTGAGATCATGAATGCAAGGATGGGGGAGAGAGGTAGCCATGGTGGAGACACACACAACACACAGAGAGAGAACGGAAGCCCTCGAGGCAGTTGTATGAAAACCATTTTCCACAGATAGAATCTATTCTGTGTAAAGGTGAAATTAAGCAAAGGTCCTTCTCATACAAAAGCCACTGGGCTTTTCATAAAGTGGCCCCAGAGAGTCCATCAGCTGGAGTTTCTTTCACCGAGGGCAACAAACACATTCCTCACAGATCATGGGCTGCTCTGTGCAGTTGCTAATAAGATATCTGTTACAGGAGGCTTACAAATCCATTTACATTGATTTTAATTAAGGAATCAATCCTTAGCCCTGAACAACTTGGTTCAAAGACGATAAGCAATTCAAGATTCCGTCTGTAGTCCCAGCCTAAAATCTGCATTAAAGAGAAGTTAATTCTCAGATCAATGCAGGACAAATAAAAATAATTGGGTTTGTATCTCTTAGCAAAAAAGAAATGTCTCTTCCAAGTTTAGACAATAACTCTCCACACATTAATAAAAGGAATATATTCCCAGTGATTTCCTAACAAACTCAACTAGGCAAAGGGATTTTTGGTAAAAGGCTTAAATCTGGAAAACTGGGGTCAGATATTATGACTCTCAGTCAAACCTCTAAAGTTTATTGAGCCTAAGTTCTCAAAAGCTTATCAGAACCTTTCAGGCCAGACTGAAGTTGAACAGAAAATTACCCAAACACAAAACACAAATGACAAGTACGAACAGAGTGGCACTTACCAGCCCGGCTGTGCTCTGAATCAGCTTTGCTTCATTAAAGAGGCAGGCAAACTTTTGCATTTGCTTTTATTTTATCTTTTATAACTGCGGAGGTAGAATGTGACCTTTCTGAGGCACAATTTGACCTTTCTGAGATACAATTTGACCTTTCTGACCTTTCTGAGTTGACTATGAATTGGAAACAAGCTCAATTTAAAAGACAGCATCAATGTATGACTTCTCATCATTTCACTTTTTTTAAATACATTTTTATTGATTTCAGAGAAGAAGGGAGAGGGAGAGAGAGATAGAAACATCAATGATTAGAGAGAATCATTGATTGGCTGCCTCCTGCATGCCCTCTACTGGGGATGGAGGCCGCAACCCGGGTATGTGCCCTTAACTGGAATCAAACCTGGGACCCTTCAGTCCACAGGCTGACACTCTATTCACTGAGCCAAACCAGCTAGGGCAGCGGTTCTCAAACTGTGGGTCAAGACCCCTTTGGCGATCGAACGACCCTTTCACAGGGGTCGCCTAAGACCGGGCTGCATATCAGATATTTACATTATGATTCATAACAGTAGCAACATTACAGTTATGAAGTAGCAACAAAAATAATTTTATGGTTGGGTCACAACATGAGGAACTGTATTTAAAGGGCCAGAAAGTTGAGAACCACTGAGCTAGGGCATCATCATTTCGTTTCCTTCTTTTTCCTGGTCCACCCAGTCTATTTTTAGACTTTTATCAGAACTTCCAAGGACTCCTCATAAACCTATAGTGGAAAAAAAGTCTAGTTTCAGACCCATTTTCTCAAATCCCCCAGCTACCCAATACCAACTGATATAGGAACAGAAGACGTAGCCAATATGTGAAAGCACATCACACTTGATTTTAATTTTTTAACATTAAAAAAAAATCCATAAACTCACAAACAAACAGAAAGCAGCAGTGAGCACCTACCCCGCACAGATAGGGACCCCAACCTGTTGTCTGCTCCAACTTGGGAACTCAGACAAGTGGAGGCTGCTCAGAAAAGAGAAGAACAAATCCAAGTTGCAGCAGACCCATTACAATGGGAGACAACCACTTCATGTTTCTCCCTTACTTTTAAAAATATTTAATAGGAGAGTTATCAAATTGATTTTGAAGTTAATAGGACCAGCCTGAAACACTGCAAAAGGAAAACCTCACCCCTCACCCCGACAAAGACCCTGTGTATAAGGAAATAAATTGTGAGCAAAAGCAAGAGACAGACCAAAGCTCAGGCGACTGGCACAAGCTTGTGTTCTCTCTTCTCTCCCCTCCTTCCTCCCCTTCCTCTCTTCCTTTCTCTCTGTTTCTCAACTGGGTGAACAAAACAAAAGGAGTTGACACTTTAGCTATACATATGGACTCCAGAGCTTTCTGCCTAATGTCAGCTTGCCTGCCCACAAGTTTGAGGATTCACTGGAACACTAAAGCTCCTTGAACCGTTGCCATGCGTTTGCTGGAGCCTTTCGGCAGACGCAGCCTGCCACCTTCCCTGGCTGAGTCGTACAGGGCTGCTCAGGAGAGCAGGGCATGCCAGTGTAGCCTGACATTCAGATCAAGACCACAAATTATAACCAGTTTCAGTAAATTGACTCGAGTGCCTTTGTTCCTCAGACATACATCTTCCTACGGCTTACAAATACAGGCAGCAGAACCTAACCACCAACGCGACTAGAGCCAGCACTGGGAAAGGAAGTTATTGAAGCCTGGATTTCCTGCTTTTGCTTGTAGCCAAGAACTATGAGGCTTGTAGTGGTTTCAGGAACTGACTCATCTAATGATTCATGGATAAGATACTGCTTTTAATATGTTTCTGACCCGACTACTTCAAGAATTTCAAAACCAATCTGAACCTGTGCTTCACTCTTATTTGCTAATGAACAGCCATAAGCACAATAAACAGGAGGACAAGAGTTAATGAAACAATGAAAACATCATACCGGGGGCAGGAAGAGTGGAATGTGACTATCACATGGGAAGCCATGAGCAAAAGCCTAATCCGTGGGCTGTGACTTGACAGCGTCCAAACTTCCCAACAGTGGATAACAGGTGGGATAAGGTTTATTTTTAGATGTCATTCCCCTAGATGTAAAAATAGATTTAGCACAGCAATATTTTAATTCAGGAGCATCTGGGGTTGTGACTCTAAATACCCAAGATGTAGCTCCAGATTTAACTGCTATAGCTGCAAAGCAGAGAGA